>JACXGI010014723.1:0-18507 GCA_016801175.1 Esox masquinongy | reverse complement strand
TCCTGAATCCTAACCCCTGATCCTCCTGAATTCTAACCCCTGATCCTCCTGAACCCTAACCCCTGCAGGTATAGGGAACCCCCAGCAGTACCATCCAGTGCCTCTGACTGGTCGGATCCAGATAATGGGGAATGGCTCGCTGCTCATTCGCCACGTCCTGGAGGAGGACAGAGGGTACTACCTCTGTCAGGCTTCCAACGGCGTGGGCTCCGACATCAGCAAGAGCATGGTCCTGACAGTCAAGAGTAGGTTTGACCGCACTGACCACAACATGAACACACAGGAATGCACATGCTCATTATGAATAGACTTTGAAATCTGCAAGATTACTGTCCTGACCAATGACAGTGAGTCTGACTAGAACATGACCACACATACACACACAGACAAAGAACTACAAACAATAAACTGATAAACTATCTTATCAATGCGAATGGTTACAATTGAAATGCGTGTGTCATTGGTTAAAAAAAGTGTAGTCAATGTAGAGCGCCTCTCCTTTGATCTAACTAAAACATTTTTCATTTCCTCCTGGAGGCTCTTTTATGCCAGCAAAGATGGCTGCCATGAGGGCCGTTTGCGAATGCTCCAGCGAGCCCAGTATATCAGTCTTCTGCTCTCTCTCCCATGAGTCACTGAGTGTGTCAAAGCAATGAGGCATCTCTCATAACACTCCCACAGCTACAGTATACTGTTGGAGAAAGAGATGTGGAAAGACACAGAGAGTCTGAGACAGAGATAAAGAAACAGACAGAGAGAGAAAGGAGACAGAGACTGAGACAAATAGAGAAAGAAAGAAATGAAGAAAGAAAGAAAGAGGAGAGAGGAAGAAACAGAGAAACACATATATAGAGAGAGAGATGGAGAGAGACTGAGTGAGAGGTATTGATCTCCTGACTCCAGGGATCAGTCTTCAGACTATCAAACCACACTTTGTCCTTAATCATTATCTGCAATCAATCCCTCAGCTCTGCACTGGCCTTCAGTAGCACACACAACAACACACTAACTCACTCACACATACACACACACACTCAGTCTCACACACCCACCTTGGCCCTGGAGTGTTGATGAACTGCCCTTATCCTCTATATTAGTCTCTGAGGCCTATTGCCCATGTGTAGCTTAAAGGAGACAACACTCTTTGCCAAACAACACAGATGTTTTTCTCTCCCTCTTTATATTTCCATTCCTCTCTCTCAATTCAATTTGATTACAATTTAAGGGCTTTATTGCCACGGCAAACATTTGCTTACATTGCCAAAGCAAGTGGAAAATAAGCTAGATATAATGAACAACAGAAGAGAAAAACAAGAATAAACATATTACACAAATGTTCCAGAAGGATGAAGACATTATATTCTGGAATATAGTGCTGATTGACATTTTGTGAACAATACAGTGAAAAATAGTGTCATTATTTTTGTATAAAATATTAAAATAAATGTATAAAATCCTTATCTAAACCCCATTACAAATAAAGGCCAAAAAACTAAATATCTCATGTATTTTCATTGCTCATTTACCAAAACTCAGATATCATGTGTGCAAAAATATGTGAACCCCTTCAGTCAATAACTTGTGGCTCCTCCAGTAGCAGCGATAACTTGGAGTAAACATCTGTAGCCAGTCTCAGTCTTTGACATCTTCTTTGCCAGCTCCTCCTTACAGTACTCAATCAATTGAATGAGGTTTTAAAGGTGTCTGGCCTGTGCTGCCTGCTTCAGGTCCTGCTGCAACATCTTGATTGGATTAAAGAGAAGGACTTTAACTTCAAATGAAAAACACAATCTACTTTCTCCTGATCCAGTCTTTAGTAGATTTGTTTGAATGCCACCATGTAACAATTTTTTGTTTATTTTTTTGTTCCTGGGTAGTAAGTGTTATTTCCTAATTTCTTTTGCTTCAAAGGTATAGAAAATGGCTATTATTCCCCACAAACTTTGCTTTTGTGACCAGGACAGTGATATTTTGAAAGGAGAAGAAACCCCAAATCTTGACACTCCCGCCAATATAGATGACGGTTGCGATAAGGTTCTTTTGGTGGTAGGCAGTGTTGGTTTTCACCAAATATAACGGTTTTGATTGTGACCAAAAAGGTCACTCTGGCAAAGTTAAAATGGGCAGTTTGATTCTTTATTGGCAGAAATAAAGAACCTAGCATGCCTCCCAGTAATGCCATTTAGATTCAAAATGGGAGGTAGCAAGGGAGGTATTCAAATCTCCAGATGTTATGTTTGGGTTAGCATTTACTTGATTCGTTACATTTCTTGGGGCTCTTGGGGGTATTTTGGATAGGCGTGATTTGCCCTTTTGAGTTGGTTGTACAGTACTAATGTAGTTGGACAAGACTTATTGATTCTGCACATGATGGGGGGTAAGAGGTAGGCTAAATGTGCATTATTTCACAGAAAAATGAAATGAGTAAAATATGACTTAAAACTTGTCATTTTAGTCACAACCAGGTAGCCTTGTCCAATTACCGTAGACCGTTGTCCAGTTATAGTAGACTGGTTATTATGACTAAAAAGCTGCTAAATTAACACTGTGTCTGAGACAGTGTTGGTGTTATATGAGAGAGTTTGGGTGTTGTCTGAGACAGTGTTGGTGTTGTCTGAGAGAGTGTTGTATGAGACAGTAGTATTGTTGTTGATTGACATGTTCCTCTGTCAGTCAGTAAAGATACCACTGGGAGCCAGAGTAACATATGTTACTCTGGCTCCCTAATCTCTGTTGTGCTCTAAGGACAGAGGGAGAGAAGAAAGAAGGAACAGATGAATAACTGATGAAAACAAAACAGCGGACCACTCAGATTGTTTGTGCATGTGTGCCTTTGTGCAAAATGCTTTTGCAGACTTTCTGTTTAGGGCTTTAGAGTTAAAATTAAGTTTAGGGTTGGGTTTCGGAGATACGGTTAGGGTTAGGATTAGACAAACAAGTTAGCTTAAGGTTAGGGCAGGGACACCGACAGGAATGCAAGGGCCCGGGACAGAATTTAACATTTAGGACTCAAAACGGGCATAAAAAATAAATAAATAGTAATGATATTACTGTCCAAAAAACAGGTCATGAACATTTTATTGTTTAATGTTTTAATTCATAACTAGGCTACATTCAAATCCCTTTGTTTTCAACACAGGTAATTTATTATGTCAATTCATAACTTATTCACAATCAACCATTCCTTAACTGCTACACATATTTTGATGTTCTCTTTTAGATTTGTCCTTCCATTTCTGTGCTCCTAGTTTTGGTTGCATGGTGGCAATGTTTTAGCCAGATAGCTACTGTTGTTAGACAAATTTATGTCTGTCTATGTATGTAAATTTGAGGGGGAAAAAATGAAAGCTGCACTGTGTAGGATTTCTTCAGTAAAAAAACAATTACAGCATTTTGCAATTACTCACCAGTCAGAAAGTGGTTCCGCAACAATGCCCAGAATGACATTCTGAATAAAAATATGAAAAATGGAATTACCTGTTCCAAAAAAAACTCTAACTCAGAGTTCAACATTCTGTTTAGCCTTGCTAACATTGGCTTAGGGTTTCTGGTGGATAGCTATAGAGAGTTGGTCTGTCTTCTTTCGCTTCATTGGCATTTTCGTAGTGTATGCTGTAGTAGACAAGGGACAGTTTTTCGTCCTGGTCTCTGGCTGCCATTATAGTTTCTTACAGTCAACGAACTTCGCTTCCTATGGTATACTTATGCTATATATACAGTTGTGCTCATAAGTTTGCATACCCTGGCAGAAATTGTGAAATTCTGGCATTGAATTTGAAAATATGACTGATCATGCAAAGAAACTTTTATTTAAGGATAGTGATCATATGAAGCCATTTATTATCACATAGTTGTTTGGCTCCTTTTTAAATCATAATGATAAAAGAAATCACCCAAATGGCCCTGATCAAAAGTTTACATACCCTTGAATGTTTGGCCTTGTTACAGACACACAAGGTGACACACACAGGTGAAAATGGCAATTAAAGGTGAATTTCCCACTCCTGTGGCTTTTTAAATTGCAATTAGTGTTTGTGTATAAATAGTTAATGAGTTTGTTAGCTCTCACGTGGATGCACTGAGCAGGCTAGATACTGAGCCATGGGGAGCAGAAAAGAACTGTCAAAAGACCTGCGTAACAAGGTAATGGAACTTTATAAAGATGGAAAAGGATATAAAAAGCCTTGCAAATGGCAGTCAGTACTGTTGAATCACTTACTAAAAAGTGGAAAATTTGGGGATCTCTTGATACCAAGCCAGGGCCAGGTAGACCAAGAAAGATTTCAGCCAAAACTGCCAGAAGAATTGTTTGGGATACAAAGAAAAACCCACAGGTAACCTCAGGAGAAATACAGGCTGCTCTGGAAAAAGACAGTGTGGTTGTTTCAAGGAGCATAAAACGACAATACTTGAACAAAAATGAACTGCATGGTCGAGTTGCCAGAAAGAAGCCTTTACAGCGCCAATGCCACAAAAAAGCCCAGTTACAATAAACTCGACAACACCTTGTCACGCCTCACAGCTTCTGGCACACTGTAATTTGGAGTGACATGACCAAAATAGATCTTTATTGTCAAAACCATAAGCGCTACAATATATTTGGAGAGGGGTCAACAAGGCCTATAGTGAACAGAATACCATCCCCACTATGAAGCATGGTGGTGGCTCACTGATGTTTTGGAGGTGTGGGAGCTATAAAGGCACGGGGAATCTTGTGAAATTGATGGCAAGATGAATGCAGCATATTATCAGAAAATACTGGCAGACAATTTGCATTCTTCTGCACGAAAGTTGCGCATGGGACACTCTTGGACTTTCCAGCACGACAATGACCCTAAGCACAGTGGTTACAGCAGAAAAAGGTGAAGGTTCTGGAGTGGACATCACAGTCTCCAGACCTTAATATCATCAAGCCACTCTGGGGAAATCTCAGACAAGACGACCAAACACTTTGCATGACCTGGAGGCATTTTGCCAAGACGAATGGGCAGCTATACCACCTGCAAGAATTTGGGGTCTCATAGACAACTATTACAAAAGACTGCACGCTGTCATTGATGCTAAAGGGGGCAATACACAGTATTGAGAACTAAGGGTATGCAGACTTGATCAGGGGTCATTTCATTTTTGTCTTTGTTGCCATATTTTGTTTTATGATTGTGCCATTCTGTTATGACCTACAGTTGAATGTGAATCCCATAGGAAATAAAAGACATGTGGTTTGCCTGCTCACTCATGTTTTCTTTACGAATGGTACATATATTACCTATTCTCCAAGGGTATGCAAACTTTTGAGCACAACTGTATCACCCAGGTAAAATGTGCTTTCTCAAAATAAGCCAAGGAGGAAAGCCTGCGTTGCAGAAGGTAATTGGCTGGAACAGAATTGGCTGGGAAGTAGAGGGATGCTCCAAAAATTATAAATTGGCATTCCACTGGCACTTTTTACTCAAGAAATCCAACCTAGTGCAGCTTTATCAAAATTGCGTTGGTGCTGGTGTTAGGGTATCACTCTGATTGGCTGTAGGTGTTAGGGTATCACTCTGATTGGCTGTAGGTGTTAGGGTATCACTAATTGGCTGTTGGTAGAACAAACCATTTTTACAGAAAATGGGTTGAATCATCACGCTGTACAAAAAACAGCAAAGAGAAAAAACATGAATCAGTTTATCAATGCAATTCTTCTGTTAAATAAATGTGTAACTTTCTCGAAAGTACTGAATACTAACATTGACTGACTAATTAATAATTATATTTAAGCCCACTAAATGGGCCCCCTATGTCTGGACCTGGGAAAATGTTCATGTTTGTCCCCCCCCCTGTCGGCATCACTGGGTTAGGATAAGGGTTCGTTTTACATTTAGGTTTTAATAACAAAATAGCTTGGTCCTAAAAAGTCAGGAAAACATAATGTGGGTGTGTGTGTGAATGTGGGTGTTTTTGTACAACCCTGTTTCCAAAAGTTGGGACACTGTGTAAATTGCAAATATAAACAGAATGCAATGATGTGCAATTCATTCATCCCTATATTTAATTGAAAATAGTATAAAGACAACATGACAAATTTTGAAACTGTGAAATTTTACTGATTTTGAAAAAAAAACATGCTTATTTTGAATTTGATGCCAGCAACACGTTTCAAAAAACTTGGGACAGGGGAATGTTTACCACTGCGTTGCATCACCTTTTCTTTTAACAATGCTCTGTAAACGTTTGGGAACAATTGCTGTAGTTTTGAAAGAGAAATGTATTCCCATTCTTGTTTGATATAGGATTGCAGCTCAGCAGTTCAAGGTATGTTTTTTCATATTTTTTGTTTCATAATGCGTCCAATGTTTTCAATGGATGACAGTTCTGGACTGCAGGCAGGCTAGTTTAGCACCTGGACTCTTTTACTACGGAGCTATGCTGTTGTGATATGTGCAGAATGTGTTTTGGCATTGTTTTGCTGTAATAAGCAAGGCCTTCCCCGAAAAGACTTTGGCCCTCATTCATGAAATGTGTGTACGAACAAATTTGATCTTAAAATGATCGTATGATAATTTAACTGACAGAGCTGATATTCATCAATATTATCTTTGTCGTATCCTTACGATCAAACTCACGTCGGTCGGAGACCTTGAAAACCAACATAAAAAATAAGATAATGCTTGATTGCAAAAAGACAATAATTATGATCAGTCCTGGTTCTAGACTGCTTTGATTGAGGAATCATTGGGAAATGTTGGGGGGGCAGGATTTTTTTCTATCCATTATGTGATGTAAAATATAGGGCTATTTGCAGCTTTCCCCTAATTCCTTTAAGTATTGTCAAAGTCTTTTATTTGTCAAGTGCACCGAATAACGTGTCATTCTGAACAATGAAATTCTTGTGACATGGCACGCGACATCTATGTAGTAATTAAGAAATATATAAAGCAAAACAGAAAAACAGAAAATACTAAATATACATAACAATAGTGACTAGAAGCAATTTCAAATAATGTAGAAATGGGAATATGGACAGTATGAGTAGAAATTTTAAATATTATAAACATAATTGTTGTAGTGCCTATAAATGGATACATTCAAATGTGCTAATGTACATGAACGTACACTACTGTCTACTGGAAAATGTTTCAGTGATGCCCAGTTTCACAACAAGATCTAGCCTAAAAGTAATTTCAAATATTTTGATCACAGAATGAAAGCATATTAGAAAGGTTTTTAACAAATACATATTTTTTACCCACCTGCATCCCTTCTCTTAGCAGGACAATATTATAATTATCTTAAATGCTTGATATATATATTCAGACATTAATCCATGTTTTTTATGAATGTTAGAACCTTTTCAATATTTTTATTTTTATCTGCCACCACCCCACTTAGGAGGAAATTGTATCGTTCTTATAGTTATACATTAACTTTAAAAATATACAATATATATTTTTGTGATTCTCCTTGCTTTTGCCATTCCTAAACACTTGAAACATTCCCAATATTTGCCTTGATACTCAATCCTTATGTCTTTCCAATTTGTTAAAGGTGCCCTATGCAAATTTTCGCCATCTATCGGCAATGACTTGAATATCGGTTCTTTAACTCCATTACGATTTGGCACTATCATTACTAACTAAGAGTATACTGACAGGTCTGAAGCAGTGTAACCTGCAACTGTCAATGCTGGAGCAATGAACACAAACATTAATTTTAGATGGGGTTGGACCCCCATCTAGTTATGGAAAGGACCCATCAAAGTTGATGGGTCCTTTCCATAACTACGGAACACAGAATAAACAAAGTAAACAGCTAAACCAATCAAAACGTCATGTGGGCTATCTATTGCATTAGATGCATTGCCATATTTCAGAGACTCATTGATGGCTATCTAGAGAACATGAAACTATAATTGTGCAAGCCAGCGATAGCTGGAACAGTAATATCTGCATTTTGACCAGTTTGCACAAGGCTAAATCTAGGTAAGGCAATGTAATTGCTTCTTCCAAGCAATAATCGCTTATGTATTAGGTTTGGTCAAACAACCCAAAATGCATGCTAGTTTTTATTTGTCTTTTGCAGAGAACACCAGGTTGTAACACTATTTTCCAGCAGCAAATGGAATCAAGGAGTGTCTGTTCGAACACATAACTTAGCTAACAAACGTTAGCATATCATCTCGACCAAAGACTGGAGAAACCTTTCTAAAACATATCTGCGCTCATACAAATAAAATAAACAAGAACATTGAATGATTTTCTACGTTGAATAATTGTTTCGCTATCATAATCAATCTAGTAACTTTCACTTAGCTTTCCTTGACTATCTAGCCCACTAGCTAAATTAGGTATCTAATGTAACCTTACTGGTCAAGTAGTGTAGAAAAGTACCCAAATGTTCATACAATCTTCAGCTCTCGGCATCTAAAAAATGCCAAATTCACCCACTTTTTACTCCGTGCTTTGTCTGATGCTCCTGTTGCTTCCATATATTTTCGTTTGTGGAGCGCTTGGGGTGTAGGCCTACATGAACCCAAACAAAGCGTGTCATCAGCCTTCACCTCACGCACCTTCAAGTACACGCCTACGAACGTCTTGGCCTTCTATGTTTTAGTTGCAACCATGGCACTGTGGTAGGGTCAGTCCTGACACTCTGCCAGAGTTTTTTAACGTTAACTAATGATATGTGAGGGTTATTATCCGATATTTTAAATGGAAAATGTTGCATAGGGCACCTTTAACCCTCGCTTTGTAAAAATTACATCTCTATCATTGTGTGCGTCCGGGTTAACAGAATACTCTAGCCATGGTCTTTCACCATACTAGGTCGGGTGAAATACACGAGTAGTCCAACCAAATATACGTTTTGGGAATGATTTAAGAATGGGCAACGAGGGTACGCTTGTGTTCAGCCCATGCTTGAACGACTACGTCGGTTCTGTAACGCGGTGGAAGCAAGGGTGAAGATAAGCTAGCAGCTGAACGTGACGTGCTGGGGTGAGAAGCGGTTGCACCACTTGCACCCAAACATTCCGACATCAGCAGAGGTGCTACGTGGCTTTGGGACAAGACATTCCTAATGGAATGTCTATGCTAGCAAACCACTTATGATTAACCTCATTCAGTGAGCACATAGCAAATAATCTAGTAGCTAGCTAGACACACGTGTGTGGCAATTGCCCAAGTCAATAACTATCAAAGCCCTTGTCCAGGACAAGTGGTGCCGCAGTACTGCACACAACCAGACACCAAAAATATGCCCTCAAAACAAAATAGAAATAAAAAAATAAGATATAAAACTCCAACAATAAAGATCTAAAGCTAATGTGTTCGTTTTGGAATGCAAAACCAGTAACACAACTGATCAGACAGGCTGACTAGCCCGCGTGCTGAATTTTATATTGTCAAACCAGCCCAGATATTAGAAATAAATAATTTTGAAAATGTTATTTTTTTTGATTAGTCAGCGAGTGACAAAAAGCTTATCTTGTTTGTTATTTGAGGGGGCAAGATGTAAAATTTGCAGCTACAGAATTGTGTCTGTTTCCACTACAGAATTGTGTCTGTTTTAATGCAGTGCCACCTGAGGGCCCGAAGATCACAGCCATCCAATATTGGTTTTCGGCCTTGTCCCTGGTATATAGAGATTTCCCCGGATTCTCTGAATCTTTTAATGATATTATGTACCGTAGATGATGAGGTCCCCAAACTCTTTGCGATTTTACATTGAGAAACGTTATTCTTAAATTGTTGCACTATTTGCCTGTGCAGTCTTTCACAGAGTGGTGAAACCCACCCCATCCTCATTTCTGATAGACCCATTGTCTCTGGAATGATCTTTTAATACCCAATCATGTTACTGACCTGTTGCCAATTGACCTAATTTGTTGTGTGATATTCCACCAGGTTTAGTTTTTTAGCATTACACAACTTGTCCAGTCTTTTGTTGCCTCTGTCCCAATTTTATTGAAACGTGTTGCTGGCATCAAATTCAAAGTGGGCATATATTTTTCAAGAAACAGTTAAATGTCTCAGTTTCAGTTTGTACTATTTTCTATTAAATAGAGGGTTTAAATGATTTGCACATCATTGCATTCTGTTTTTATTTACATTTTACGCAGTGTTCCAAATTTTTTGGAAACGGGGTTGTACATGTGTTTATGTGTGTGTGTGTGTGTGTGTGCGTGTGTCTGTATGCACGTGCGCTACTATACTTGCAATGTCCAGATGTTTTTACAAGTACAGTAACTTATGGCAAATCATGACAAATTATTAGAAAATGAATATTTGGAATTGAACAACATACAGTACATAGAAGGATTAATCAATGTTAGAGTTTAGAACATAGCCTGTCCTAAACAATGTAATCACGTAGTCTTTCCAAATCACCCACAATCTTGCTGCTGGTTACAACGGATCATAGTTAACTACAGCTTTTTATGTACATGTAATTTGTTACTTTGCAAACGTGTGTGTGTGTGTGTGTGTGTGCGTGTGTGTGCGTGTGTGTGTGTGTGAGTGTCATTTTAATGGTAGCTATTCAAGAGACCATATTGTCCAGTAAAATCATTGTTTCTCCAATGGATGTGCAATGATCTTAGCCCCGCTATTAATCTCAGGCTCTATGTGCGTGTCTGACACTTTCCCTTCACACCCCTCCTCCCCTCCACCCTCCTGTGTCCAGTCCCAGCTATGATCACATCACACCCCAACACTACCATGGCCATTAAGGGTCAGATTAAGGAGTTGAACTGCACAGCGAGAGGGGAGTGGCCAATAATCATCCGCTGGGAGCGGGGTGACACAGTCATTGACCCCGACCGCAACCCTCGCTACTCCATCACCACCAGCCCCAACGAGAAGAATGATGAAGTGCTGTCTACGCTCAAGGTGAGTCACGCTTACTGTAGACATGCTGGGCGTATGTATACATTCACACGGACTCACCCTAGACGTTTGCGTGTGACCGATTTCTTCATCCAGAACCAGAGCTATTTTTCTTTCCCCGTCGGACCGCTCCTGTTGACTTCCCATCTGACACCCACCTGCTTCCATTGACTTCCTGTCTGACATTTGCTGACTTCCTGTCTGACATCAACCCAGTTCTGTTGATTTGTTGTCTGACACCCACTATCTGCGGTTTACTTTCTGTCTGACACCAACCCACTACCATTGACTTCCTGTCTGACACCCACCCACTACTACTGACTTCCTGTCTGACACCCACCCACTACTACTGACTTCCTGTCTGACACCCACCCACTACTTTTGACTTCCTGTCTGACACCCACCCACTACCACTGACTTCCTGACTTCCCACCTGCTCCCGAACGGCGGGTCCTGAACCCAACGTTTCATTAGGTACCGCCAATGTATTGAGCTTGCTTTTCAGCCTAGCTCCCAATGAAGGTGCCACACTTCTCAAATTCAAAATGTGCAAATATAGCATAAGAAATAGGCTAGGCAGAGGACCTACTGCAACAACCTGGGAGAAATTATGCTCAGAGACAGAACAATAAGGGTTTATCACAAAACAACAACCTTTTGTATACTGGCCCAGCGCTATTGAACAATAGGTAACCCTGCCACCCCTAAATCAGGCAAATGTTTTATTCAAACAGAATGAAATCCACCCCATGACTGGACAGTTCTTGTGTTTTAATATTGTAATATTACTATAGTACAGTACGCAGCTACCCTGTAAATGTACATATAATGTTGTATTGTGGTATAAGACAAAATGTATGAATTGCTCTAAGTAAAATATAATATAAATTCCTGAATTCCTAAAACAGTTTTTAATATATACAGTATGTGCATCTTGTTATGGTGTTTTGTTTGCTATATCGTTCAGTTTATAGTGAACTGGACAATTTGACCATTCTTTTTGAACCATCTAACTGCCAATATCATTCTTTCACTAGGAATGCTAATGAAGGCTGTGGGGAAATGAACTCTAATTTGCTGGAAATTGCAGTCTGTTTTCGTATATGTTCAGATAACATTATTTACTTGTCAACTGTTTTTTAATAAGAATTAAGTTGATTTTTACTGCATACATAATTGTTGCTTTTTCCAGTAGATTGTCTTTCAAAATTATCCCAGTTAGTATATCATATAGAGGATGTAAATATGTTAATAGTATGAGGGTTAATTCAATAGATTCAAGCAAATCTTTACGTGTGTCTCAACTTTGATGGGAGCGATATGATATTCAGACAGACAGAAAGGCCCTATTTATTTCGATGTCGAAGCGTGAACTATAGCTAATCATATTTTGGAGGTACATTTCCTGGTAAAAAGAACTGTGTCACATACAATGTTCTGCAGTTAGATTAGCCGTGGAGGGTCGGCGATGATCACGATAGATGTGTATAGAGGTGGTCCATTCACTGTTACATAAGATGTGTCTCTCTTTGTCTCGCTCTACTTCTCCCCCTCTCTGTGTGTAGCTGAAGCCAGCAGAGCGTGGTGACTCAGTGTTCTTCTCCTGCCATGCCATCAACTCTTACGGAGAGGGCCGTGGCCTCATTCAGCTCACTGTGCAAGGTCAGCCCACAACGCAGTCACCTGATGGAAACTCAGACATCATTAGTCCACGCCGTACGCTGAACATCTAGGAGCCAGAAGTGATGTTTCAGTTCCCTTCACCTGAATAGAGCTGAGTCGATACAGGATTCCTTTAATTCACGCCGTCCAGGCTGTACCCCGCCCACCCCGATCTTTCTTTTTATTAACACTAAACTGACACAGCTTGTTTTAATTAGCCAGAACACAACAAACAAAATTAAACATTACAAATGCCTCTGTGTGGTGGGTCAGTGTTGCGGGGCTTGGTCGGGAAGCCCTTTATCGTTCTCTCTCCCCCCCCCTTTCTCTCTCAGAGCCCCCTGACCCTCCAGAGTTGGAGGTGAGAGAGGTGAAGGACCGCAGTATGAACCTGCGCTGGACCCAGAGATTCGACGGCAACAGCATCATCACCAGCTACGACATAGAGTATAAGAACAAGACAGGTACAGTGCGCCCAGGGCCTCGACGGCTTATCCCCAGGCTCTGCGTGGACAGCACTGACTAGTGAAGATATGTTCACACTTCCTCTCGCACACAGACCCCTGGGAGTTGAAACATGCCACTCGTAAGATCTCGCCCACCAACAACCAGGCCAACATCGTGGACCTGCACCCGGCCTGCGTCTACAGCATCCGCATGTACTCATACAACAAGATAGGACGTAGCCAGGCCAGCAAAGAGCTCACCATCAGCACAGAGGAAGCACGTGAGTCGCTCGCACGCGCGCGCACGCCAGACTGCTATGGGTGACATTCAGTTGACTCTCTCCGCTCCTCTGTCCAGAACCCGACGGCCCTCCTATGGAAGTGATCCTTCAGCCGATGACGTCACAGAGCATCCGCGTTACCTGGAAGGTAAAACGGGATGTCTACAAATTCCATGTTTATTATTAAACATAGTGACGGCTCTAGTCTTTTAGGGGCCCCCTAAAAGACGTCAAAAGCAGGTTTTGACGTGGGGCCCCCTCTTGCCCTTTGCAGTGGGGGACTCACTTGCGGTCGGGGGCCCTAGGCGACCGCTTGTGTCCCTTATGTCTAGAACCGGCCCTGGTTGAAAAGCGTCACACGACGTCAGAGCTTTAGATGGTTCTTCGATGAGTCAGGGATCACTCCTGAATTCATCATTCCTCAGACATCCCATAGAATGAAATACAGCTCCGGAAAAAATTAAGAGACCACTGCACCTTTTTCTTTCCTTTCCAAAAAAGTTGAAAAGGAAAGTTTTGAGTGAGGAACAGAAGCGTTCAATTTGCAGTGGTCTCTTAATTTTAGTTCATCACTCAAAACCTTCCTTTTCGACTTTTTTGGAAAGGAAAGAAAAAGGTGCAGTGGTCTCTTAATTTTTTCTGGAGCTTTATACAGCGCATGTAAAATGTTCCTCTTTCACTCTGTCACCCGTCTCTCTTCACTCTCCCCTAGGCCCCCAGGAAGGAACTTCAGAACGGAGTGATCCGGGGGTACCAGATTGGCTACCGTGAGAATGGGCCGGGCAGTAGTGGCCAGTACAGCATCGTAGAGATGAAGGCCACAGGGGACAGTGAGGTCTACACCCTGGACAACCTGAAGAAGTTTGCCCAGTATGGAGTGGTGGTCCAGGCTTTCAACCGGGCTGGGACTGGGCCTTCTAGCTCTGAAATCAACGCTACCACGCTGGAGGATGGTAAGGGCAATGATACACGTGCACACACACACACGCAATCCCATACACAGACCTACGCTTAAAAAAAGTACAATGTAATGTTTTTGTGGCAGGAGATTTAAAGTAGACATATTTGAGTTACAGTTAAAATAAGCTGTTTGTACACTACTGTTCAAGCTTTCATAAACATAGGAAGGGAAATATGGCAATTCCGTCTTCCATCAACGCTATTACCACATTGTAAATTTCCCTTTTCATTATCTTTGAGAGGGGTCCCTCGTTACTTCATCTCTGACCTCAACCAACTCTCGCCTCTCTCTTACCTCTCTATCTTTCTCATTGTGTCTTTCTCTCTCTCTCTACCTATTTTTTCAGTCTTTTTGTCTCTCGCCGTATTTCTGTTTCTCCATTTGTCTCTTTCTGTCTGTTTCTCCAATAGCCCCCTGTGGATTCCACCATCTCCAAATGTTTCCCTCTTTCTATGAAATATAAAAACACACTATATAAACACAAACATGCCAACACACACACACACACACACACACACACGGACACACGGACACAGTTGTCTAAACCCCATTGGTCCAGAGCAGATGCAGCCCTCCTGCTCTTCCCGGTGCCTGTCGCCGTGGTGACAGTGATACTGATGACCATTATGATAATAGTGATAACAGCTAGCATACTAAACATAATTATAATTAGCTTGTCTCTCTCACTATGTTTGCTTCCTTCCGTAATTATCCACAGCTGAACGCATTGTTTCCCTGCTCTCTCTCTTTTCATCTTTTCCTTTCCCTTATTCCTGCTTTCAGCTCCCTTCCTCTACTCCTCCCCTCTCCCTCTCACTCCAAAAACACCTTTCATTTGTCTCTCTCTCTCTGCCTCTTCCACCCACTCTGTTACTGCTCTCTCCGTACCTCCTTCCCTCCTGGCCGGCTTCTGCTTCCGCATTTCCACTTTGTCTCTCTATGCTTCCGCTTTATTCCTCTTTCACTCATGAAAGGACTGTTCCTGAATGTTTAGGAGTAGGTTGTGATTGTGTCAGTAATGTTGCGAGCTGTCAGGAGTAGGCTGTGATTGTGTCAGTAGTGTTGGGAGTGGTTCAGACTAGCCTGTGGTTGTTTCAGTAATATTGGGAGTAGTTAGGAGGAAGCTGTGATTGTGTCAGTAATGTTGGGAGTTGTTCGGAGTAAGCTGTGATTGTGTCAGTAATATTGGGAGTAGTTCGGAGTTAGCTGTGATTGTGTCAGTAATATTGGGAGTAGTTCGGAGTTAGCTGTGATTGTGTCAGTAATATTGGGAGTAGTTCGGAGTAAGCTGTGATTGTGTCAGTAATATTGGGAGTAGTTCGGAGTTAGCTGTGATTGTGTCAGTAATATTGGGAGTAGTTTGGAGTTAGCTGTGATTGTGTCAGTAATATTGGGAGTAGTTCGGAGTTAGCTGTGATTGTGTCAGCAATGTTGGCAGTGGTTGGGAGTAGGCTATGATTGTGTCTGGAGTGCTTGGAGTGATAAGGAGCAGGATGTGATTGTGTCAGTAGTGTTTTAGTGGTTAAGAACAGGATGTGATGGTTTCAGGACAATTGCAAGTTGCTATTAAAACTAGGTGTGGAATGTGTCTTTGTTTTCTAAACCATAGTGTAGTTAGACCTTCAGGATGCTTACCACAAACCCTTCATTTCTCCTCTCCCCCTCTCTCCATGTCTCCCCCACTCTCACCCCCTCCCTCTTTTTTTCCATTCTCTCTCTCCCTCCCTCTTTCCCAGTCCTCACCTCCATCACTCTCTCTATCTCCCCTCCCTCTCTCTCCATGCCAGCTGCAGCTATCCCGTCAAGCCAACTCTCCCTCTTTGATTTCTCTCCCCCTATTTCTGTAGTTCACTCTCTCTCTTTCTCTCTCAATCTCTCTCTCTTTCCGTTCTGTCAGCCGTCATCCACTCATCCTGTTCCTCTCTTTCTTTCACAAGTCCAGATCTGTTCATCATCAATAGTGGTGTTATCCACCCAGTGAAAGCCCATTGGTCAGTGAGCCAAGGGCAGCTGACAGAGGAGAGCACCTGGTAGAAGTGACAGAGGAACCTTTTACATGTACATCTCCAAACCAGAGGACAGACTGCTCTTTTATTTTGAGACATCACTCACATCTGATGTCAGCGTAGATGTTTAAGCAAGTCTAGGGTTTGATTAAAATATATGTTTCTTCATATCTTAATGTATTTCTTGGTGTTTTAGGATTTAAAACATTAGGGCAGGGATTTTCAACGCTGGACTTCAAGGCCAGTTCCACTCCATATTTTCATTGCAATTTTCTAATCAGGGACTTATTTAGACCTGGGACACCAGGCGGGTGCAATTAATGATCAGGTTGAACGGAATACCGGCAGGCTCCGGCCTTCCTAGGGTAGGAGTTGAATACCTCTGCTTTAGGGCATGGTTTCCCAGAACTAGATTAAGCAAAATACTAGACTAAAAATATTTATGAAATTTTAGTCCAAGACCAGATTGAATTTGTTTTGGGTAAATCCTCCAGAGGTTGTGAAAACATATTTTTTTCCCCTGATGTTAATCTCTCCTGCTCCCCTCCAGTGCCCAGCCAGCCCCCGCAGAACGTACGGGCCATCTCGGTGACATCGGACGAGGCAGTGATCACGTGGGCGGAGCCCCCGCGCCTGACACTGCACGGCGTGCTGAAGGGCTACCGTGTGGTGTTCTGGTCCCTCTTCCCTGACGGAGGTGGGTGCTGTGGGGGCCCGGAATACCCACTCCCGCACGCACGCGCACAGGGCCACGCGCAGAGTAACTATCACCACTACACCTCTGACCCCTCCACCCTGACCCAACCTCAAAGTAACATTTTAACTCCCTAATAATAACCCCAACCACCACCTTTTTAAGGAAATTTGAGAAAACCCCAAAACAAGCTAATCATATTTGGAGAAGCCCTGATTTATCAACTGATCCTGAACCAGTGATTTTGTGCCAAATCCCTGTGGTTCATCTCCTGTCAGCCCTCTGTGTCTCTGTGGATCTGTTTACTGGGGAATCGAACACTAAAATACGTACAAAAAATAGTCTTATTTCATCTGTCGTTAATGACCTCTCTCTCCCCATTCATCTCTCCCTCTGTCTCTTTCTTTGCATCTCTCACTTTTTATACTCTCTCCCTCTATCTCCCTCTCTCTTTCTCTCTCTTTCCCCACATCTGTCTCCTTCTTTCTCCGTCCCTTTGTCTCCCCATCTCCTCCATGTCTCACACTCTCTCTCACCCTCAATCTTTCTCCTTCTCTCTCTCCTTTCTTTTCTGTGTCACTGTGTCCGTGCCAGAATGGGGAGAGATGCAGAACATCACTACAACTCGTGAGCAGGTGGAGCTGAGGGCTTTGGAGAAGTTTACGAACTACAGCATCCAGGTGTTGGCCTACACACAGGCTGGAGACGGGGTCCGAAGCAACGTCCTGTACATCCAGACACGTGAGGACTGTGAGTACAAACACACACACACACACACACACACACACACAAACGGAGGCATGTATGCACACACACACACACAAGGGCATGTGCGGTGGGGGTGCGGGGGGTCATGTATGTGGGCTGTCCTCTCTTCCTGACCCTGGCTTTCTTCTTTCCCTCCTTCCCTCTCCCACCCCCTGTCTCTGTCCCCCTCTTAATCTCTCCCTCTCTTTCTCCCTCTCTCTCCCTTTCTCTCTCTTCCTAACTGTTCTCCACCTTTCTCTTGCCCTCAGCTTTCAGAATGGCTGAGTGTGTACGTGTGTGTGTGTGTGTGTGTGTGTATCACACTAGCTGAGTGTTCTACACATCTGATGCGGGTTGACAGTGTGTCCAGAGGCATCCTCTCCACATATGTCCAAGACAATCCTCTCTGTTCTCCCACTCTGCCTCTGGGTCTGTCCCAGCATATGGAATGGAATTGGAAAGGATTTGCGCTAGTGCCTCATTCTCTGTCTCAGACTTTCTCACAAACACGCACACAATGCTACTCAGACACAAACACAAACAAACAAACGCTCACATGTACAGACGGATATACATACATGCAACACACACACACACACTCTCACACAGTCTCAGGGAGGGTCAACCTTGGCCCGATTTCCCTGTTTGCTCCTTTTGAATTGTCACAACTCCAGTGTGTATCTCAGTGTTTATTTCCAGTGTGTATCTCAATGTTAATTTGCAGTGTGAAACTCGGTGTAAATTTCCAGTGAGTATCTGAGCGTTTTTAGTACAAGCGTTTGTACATTTGTGTACTTATTCCTAGACAACTCATTGGCTCACCTCTCCATCTTCCAACAACAACA
>JACXGI010014722.1:8080-18662 GCA_016801175.1 Esox masquinongy | reverse complement strand
ATGACGTCATGCCTCGACTGAATGTGCTGAATAACAAAAGTGTAAGCTTATAAAAAGCAAAATAAGGTGAAACAATGAAACATATAAGCATAACAGCCAGGTACAGATATAATTAAATTAGGCTTTGTGCAACATTTCCACAAAAACTGAAGTCTATATCCAGGTCTGGTTCAGGGCGAATATAAGCTGGAGACATACAGCTGTTTGTTGTAGGATACGCCCTTCATTGTGACGTTATCCTAGGGAATTTGTTATTCTATAAATTCATTCTGTGCAGCATTTACAAAACAAATACCAGCACAACGAAAGACCAAGAAACATCCGCAGAGGAATGTTTTACGACTAGTCTAATACAATTTAGATATCGGAGTGTAGGGCAGATTAAAAATATACAAGTACTACCTAGCCAAAGTGAAATGAAAAGAAAAATCAGCGCAAAGATATTGGCCCACCACGATCGAATAAGGTTAGTAACCAGCGCTTGACTTGGGATAAAATAAGTGCAGGAACTGACAAATCGCACATTAGACTATGTTCATCGAAATGCATGTGTTAATAAGGCATGTTCCATTAAAGTAACCTATCCCAGATCTATTTGCCTAAAAAAGGGACCGGAACAATTAGAAGTTCCGTCACGGCCCATGTCAAAGAATGAATCTCAAATCGCATACTTGCATACTATATAGTATGCCAGATTAGTATGCGAGAAGATTAGTATGTCTCAAACCATGGTACGCTGAAAATAGTATGCCAAATGTTCCTGGATGGTCTACTATTTCAGGTGGATTTTCGAAGTATGCATCTGTGCATGCTTTTTGGGGTAATATAGACGACAACCCAGTAAAAGAGGAAGGGTTTCCACGATCCTCTCGTCTTTTCACTTGAGGAAAAAGTCTGTTATCGTCACCTAAATTGATAGGTATTGCGTCACTTTTATTCACGAATGAAAGAAAAATTAACGTTGTTGTGCCATGAAATTAAATAGCTTTGGCAGTGTAAAGTTCGTCTTCAGTCTCGCTAGCAATTGCTCAATTCTTATGACCATTCCAAGTAGTAAGACACTAGTAGGCCTATTACTGGCTAATAAGCTAATAACAGCCAGTGGCAAAAGCCGTACAGTTCACAGATGCAGACATCCCAAATCTCCCGGAGTCTCCCGCATTTTAATATCGTCTCCCTGACGCCTGCAAGTTTTATACAATATCTCGGAATCAGAATAATTTGAGAACGAACGTGAGTTAAGTGCAGAATTACGAATCGCATACTGCATACTTGGCGAAGTACGTACTTTTTAGTGTATAGTAGGCTAATAGACCAGTATTGGAGACGGAATGAGACATACTCCATCGTCAGATATTTGGTGAAGCCATCTCCCTGGAATGAGTTTCTGTAGGTTGGGATGTCTATAGATGTTATTTGTGGTGGAAGTAAACTTGATTAGAAACGTTAGTAAGTTTAACACATTGCTTAAGTGGTGTCTACCTAAATACTCAAACTTGAGGTGAAGTTAATGCGGGACAAAATCATTTAATGTTTAGACGCAATACTATGATGAGATTGTATGTCCCAATAGGTCCCAATACTGGCATACTAGCTTCGTATATACTTAACAGCACGTATAATCATCTTTGAAGTACATACTTGTAGTACGTAGTATGCGATTTGATATTCTGACAAACTTCCCCAGCATAATAGTTATCTACACTGGTCTAAGTGCAGCTACACTTAGACTGACGATGCTTGTCCTTTAAACACCATTCCAGCTGTCGGCTATATGCAACATGTTAAGTACTTTATTACCTCTGTTAACAATCATGAGCATGTTGTCATAGTACAGCACTATTCTAAACGTAAACATTATCTGACAGCTTCAACGTGCATTGCCTCATATGGATATGTATAACTTCTTTGAGCATGAGTTGTCTATGTTTTGCCTTACATTTCTTTCGAGGTTCTACATTGGAAGTGCAACTAGGCTTGTCCTGCAAAGTCCATGCCTGCTGTTGGCCAAATGCAACAAGTTAAGTACTAAAATTACCTGTGTTAACAATCTCGAGCCAGTAGTCTTAGTACAGCACTAGTCTTCAAGTTTACATTATCTGATGGAGTCAACGTGCATTCCCTTATATGGATGTGTTTGCCGACTTTGAGCTTGATTTTTTATATGTTTTGCCTTACATTCCTTTGGAGGTTCTACATTGGGAGTGCATCCACAGTTTTACTGATGATTCTTTTCCTGTGAGCACCATGCCAGGTGTTGTCCAAATGCAGCAAGATAAGTAATAAAATTACCTGTGTTTACTGTCTTGAGCCAGTTGTCATTGTACGGCACTAGTCTACGCGGTAACATGTTCTGACGATCTCACTGTTCATTGCCTCATATGAATGTGTTTGAACACTTTGAGCTTGACTTTTCTATGTTTTGTCTTCCATTTATTTGGTGGTTCTACATTGGAAGTGCAGCTACTCTTATACTGACGATGCTTGTCCTTTATACACCATAACAGCTGTTGGCTATATGCAACATGTTAAGTACTAAAATTACCTGTGTTAACAATCTAGAGCCAGTAGTCTTAGTACAGCACTAGTTTTCAAGTTTACATTATCTGATGGCGTCAACGTGCATTCCCTCATATTGATGTGTTTAACGACTTTGAGCTTGAGTTGTCTATGTTTTTCCTTCCATTTCGTTCAAGGTTCTACATTGGAATTGCAGCTAGGCTTTTACTGATGATGCTTGTCTTGTAAACTCCATGCCTGCTGTTGGCAAAATTCAACAAGATGAGTAATAAAATTACCTGTGTTTACTGTCTTGAGCCAGTTGTCATTGTACGGCACTAGTCTACGCGGTAACGTTCTGACGGCCTCACTGTTTGTTGCCTCATATGAATGTGTTTGACGACTTTGAGCTTGACTTGTCTATGTTGTGTCTTATATATCTTTCGAGGTTCTACATTGGAAGTGCATCTAGGCTTTTACTGACGATGCTTGTCCTGCCATGTCCATGCCTGCTATTGGCCAAATACAACAAGATCAGTAAAAAAATTACCTGTGTTTACTGTCTTGAGCCAGTTGTCTTTGTACGGCACTAGTCTACGAAGTAACATGTTCTGACAGCCTCACTGTTCGTTGCCTCATATGAATGTGTTTGACGACTTTGAGCATGACTTGTCTATGTTTTGACTTACATTTCTTTGGTGGCTCTACATTGGAAGTGCAGCTACACTTAGACTGACGATGCTTGTCCTTTATACACCATTCCAGCTGTCGGCTAAGTGTAACATGTTAAGTACTTCATTACCTCTGTTAACTATCGTGAGCATGTTGTCATAGTACAGCACTATTCTAAACGTTAACATTATCTGACAGCTTCAACGTGCATTGCCTCATATGGATATGTATAACTTCTTTGAGCATGAGTTGTCTATGTTTTGCCTTACATTTCTTTCGAGGTTCTACATTGGTAGTACAACTAGGCTTATACAGACGATGCTTGTCCTGCAAAGTCCATGCCTGCTGTTGGTAAATGCAACAAGTTAAGTACTAAATTTACCTATGTTTACAATCTAGAGCCAGTAGTCTTAGTATAGCACTAGTCTTCAAGTTTACATTATCTGATGGTGTCAACGTGCTTTCCCTCATAAGGATGTGTTTGAGGACTTTGAGCTTGACTTGTCTATGTTTTGCCTTACATTTCTTTTGAGGGTCTACATTGGAAGTGCAGCTAGGCTTTTACTGACAATGCTTGTCTCGTAAACTCCATGCCTGCTGTTGGCAAAATACAACAAGATAAGTAATAAAATTACCTGTGTTTACTGTCTTGAGCCAGTTGTCATTGTACGGCAGTAGTCTACGCGGTAACATGTTCTGACGGCCTCACTTTTTGTTGCCTCATATGAATTTGTTTGATGACTTTGAGCTTGACTTGTCTATGTTTTGTCTTACATTTCTTTGGAGGTTCTACATTGGAAGTGCAGCTAGGCTTTTACTGACAATGCTTGTCCTGCCAAGTCCATGCCTGCTGTTGACAAAATACAACAAGATAAGTCATAAAATTACCTGTGTTTACTGTCTTGAGCCAGTTGTCATTGTACAGCACTAGTCTACGCGGTAACATGGTCTGACGGCCTCACTGTTCGTTGCCTCAAATGAATGTGTTTGACGACTTTGAGCTTGACTTATCTATGTTTTGTCTTACATTTTTTTGGTGGTTCTACATTGGAAGTGCAGCTACACTTAGACTGACGATGCTTGTCCTTTAAACACCATTCCAGCTGTCGGCTATATGCAACATGTTAAGTACTTTATTACCTCTGTTAACAATCGTGAGCATGTTGTCGTAGTTCAGCACTATTCTACTCGTTAACATTATCTGACTGCTTCAACGTGCATTGCCTCATATGGTTATGTATAACAACTTTGATCCTGAGTTGTCTCTTTTGCCTTACATTTCTTTCGAGGTTCTACATTGGAAGTGCAGCTAGGCTTTTACTGACGATGCTTGTCCTGCAAAGTCCATGCTTGTTGTTTGCCAAATGCAACAAGTTAAGTACTAAAATTACCCGTGTTTACAATGTTGTGCCTGTAGTCATATTACAGCACTAGTTTTCAAGTTTACATTATCTGATGGCGTCAACGTGCATTCCCTCTTATTGATGTGTTTAACGACTTTGAGATTGACTTGTCTATGTTTTGCCTTACATTCCTTTGGAGGTCCTACATTAGGAGTCCATCCACGCTTTTACTGATGATTCTTTTCCTGTGAGCCCCATGCCAGCTGTTGTCCAAATGCAACAAGATAAGTAATAAAATTACCTGTTTTTACTGTCTTGAGCCAGTTGTCATTGTACGGCACTAGTCTACACGGTAACATGGTCTGACAGCCTCAATGTTCATTACCTCATATGAATGTGTTTGACGAATTTGAGCTTGACTTGTCTATGTTTTGTCTTACATTTCTTTGGTGGTTCTACATTGGGTGTGCAGTTACGCTTTTACTGTTGATTATTTTCCTGTAAGCCCCCCATAAAACATAAGATTAAGTTTGTTGGATAGATGTCTAGGGAAGCTAATTTGTTTTATTTACCGTTTTCTACACTCTCAAACACCTTTCGATTCCACAGCCGAACTTTACGTAGCGTTTTGTGAACAAATATTTTTCCATAGGTAACATTAATTCAGTATATATTATCCATCTTCCCTTGAATCAGTTAATATTCATCCATTTGCTAACATTTGCGTATATTCTTGTAGTATGGGGGAATAAGGTAAACCCCTTCAAATGCTACTGAGTGGACAGTTAGGAAGAATTAGTACAGAATGAGAATCAATGACCTGTGTGATAATTTAATTTCTTATAATCTGACTCCATATTGTTTGTAAACATACGCAAACCTCAATGACCATGATATGCTGGAAGTTCTTAGTAAAGGTAGCTAATCTTTCGTCACAAACCAAACATTTAAAAGATAGTATGTTTCACGGCCCACATTATCCTCAATGCTCCTCATCAGACAAGTCCAGAAGACAAAGGACGGTGTAGCAACCCGGAACTCAGTGACGATCAGTCTGGTCACTGCGATGTACGTATGTGAATGTGCCTGTATCAGTTATCATAAGTGCCCATAAGGTGTAGGTCGTTTAACACGAACCATACAGTAAAAATGGCGTGTGTTCCCGGGTCTAAAAGAAATTCAATTATGCCCAATGACTCAGTGATGACTCGAAGGTCATATGTTCCTGGTCCTAACCAAACTGCTTTGAGAATTCTAGGACTCAGGGACTCCAAGTCTGGTCGCTTAGACTTACTTATGTGTTTGTAATCAGCAGCCCTACGAGCTTGAGTATGGAGATGAACGAGGAATCCCGTAGTAATCTATATTCCAAAGTAACACAATTTATTCCAATCAAGTAATAAAGTTACAATACAAAACATAGTTACATACCAACACGATTCAACATCCTCCCAGCTAGCCTAATGGTCTACTAAGTATACCATAAGTATTTAAGACACTATAGCATAAAGGTGTGCTAGGAGCTTCTAATAAAGATAGACTCCCAGAACTAAGTCAAACTTCACTATTTATCCCACCCAGACAGGCTGATTCCAAACTCCTCCATTGCATCTATAATAGGATCACCTCACCTCGGCTAAAACAATGAAAACAAAGAAACTGGCATTCATGCATTTACATATATTCAATTAGCACCATCCAAAGCTAGACACTTGGTCTTGCAGGATTCTTCATCTGGTAAACATTTACCTGTAACAAATGATACATAACATGTACAGCATTGAAACCTGTTGGAGAGTTCATCCCTTTGTTGGACACACATTAAAAGACCAAACATCAGTGCAGTTAATCCAACAGAAGTCATACTTCTACTTTGTTGAATTGTCCATCCTCACACCTGGTTTGTTTGAGCAGATGGGTCTACCTTGACCCCCACTGTGTATGTCCATTCCTTTCAGGATACAAATTGGTGTGAGATTAGGATGTCCCACTGATTTGTGACACCAGACAACACGGCACCTTCACAAACCTTCCAAAACACATCTTTCATTACACTACATTCTTACTGACTGGATCACACCACCAGTGTTGCCAGATTTGATTGACTGTATACTGCAATATCACCTGCAGACTCCAGAAAAGAACTGCCCAAACCTATATAACCCTATCTGTAATTCGACCCACCCAAGCCCATTTTTGCCCACACACTTTCATTAAAAATAGCCCAATTGTGCGGGAAACCACCCCATCTGGCAACACTGTCCACCACATAACTACCGCTTTGATTGATGATTGTGTGCATGTTATAAAAACAATTTTAAAAACGTATACTTTTTTCAAATGTCATGTCATATCATCATATTAAAACATTTTGATAGGAATTTTAATAGCATTTAAAAAAATAATATTGAGGTCTATTAATTTCAACAAAATAAAATACGTACATGTAAAACAGATGGGAGGCAAAATTGAAGACACACACAAATTAATTTTGGGTATGCAAATATTTGACTATTTGTGCCCATCCCTTTTACCCGGTGGAAATGGCGACAGAGTGACAGACAAGACACAAACAATATGTAAGCACTGTAAGAAAATAGTGCCATACACCGTGGCGAACACGAGCACTATGCTAAGACTCCTACAGAACCACCACAGCTCTCAACTAAAATCAACCGCACTTGTGAAGAAAACACTGAAAGGCCAGACAACGCAGACAAATGCCTTTGCATCTCAACTTCCACGGTCAAGTGCTAGAGCCATGGCAATAACGAGAGACATCAGCGTTTTCTCATATGAAGTCATAGAGGAGAGAAGCCAGTCAGCTGAGTTTGTCGCAAAAACGTTTTCAGTGCTTGCATATTGTTGCATATTGGTCTTTTACTGCGTATTATAACTCATACTCAGAAAGTAGAACCGAAGTGACATTCATTACAAGATGTTTAGTTAAAACATTTCAAAATGCACCTGCAATGTTTTGCATTTTATGACTTTCAGTCAAATAAAATACTATTTTTCCAGTCATATATTTTGTCATTGAAGATTTTTTAAAAATAGTGTTAAAATATTGACTGGTCTCATTCTTGTGAACGCAATATCATGTATCGTCTCGTCTCGTGAGCTAAGTGTATTGTCACACCCGTACTGTTCAGCATTTATGGTGCCTTCACAGAAGTGCAAGTCACCCATGCTATGTGCACTGATGCCCCCCCATACATCATGGATGCTGGCTTTTGCACTGTGCGCTGATAACAAGCCGGATGTTCCCTCTCCTCTTTAGCTTGGAGGACCCAGCGTCCATGATTCCCGGAAAGAATCTCAAATTTTGATTAATCAGACCACAGGACAGTTTTCCTCTTCTCTGTCCATTTAAAATGAGCTTGGGCCCAGAGAAGGCGCAGGCGTTTCTGGATGTTGTTTATGTATGGTTTCTTCTTAGCATGGTAGAGTTTTAACTTGCATTTGTGGATGCTGCAATGTACTGTGTTCACAGACAATGGTTTTCGGAAGTGCTCCTGAGCACATGCATTGATTTCCACTACAGAATCGTGTCTGTTTTTAATGCATTGCCACCAGAGGGCCTGAAGATCATGGCCATCTAATATTGGTTTTCGCCCTTGTCCCTTGCATACAGAGCTTTCTCCAGATTCTCTGAATCTTTTAATGATAGTGTTCCATTGATGATGAGATCCCCAAACTCTTTGCAATTTTACGTTGAGAAATGTTATTCTTATATTGTTGCACTATTTGCCTACACAGTCTTTCACAGAGTGGTGAACCCCTCCCCACATAGTCTTTTAATACCCAATCATGTTACTGACCTGTTGCCAATTGACCTAATTAGCTGTGGAATATTCCATCACGTTTAGTTGTTTAGCTTTACCCAACTTTTCCAGTCTTTTGTTTCCTCTGTCCCAACTTTTTTGAAACGTGTTGCTGGCATCACATTAAAAGTGGGCATATATTTTTCAACAAACAATAACATTTCTCAGTTTTAACATTTGATATATTGTCTGTGTACTATGTTCTATTGAATATAGGGATAAATGATTTGCACATCATTGCATTCTGTTTTTATTTACATCATACGCAGCATCCCAACTTTTTTAGAAACAGAATTGTAGAATGACTCATAGGAAGAGGGACACTTGACTTTAGGGTCATAGGAGGGTACAGTACAGACAGTAGTGGACAAACATTACATTTGGTCGATACAGAATGGCTGACAACACTAAAGGGGGGACGCAGTTGCATGAGTAAAGCTTTCAAGCACTGCAGTTGTCACATGTAACAACTAGGAAGGTTAGTGGAATGGAGAGAAGCACAATACACAACGAGGCGCCAGTATCCACGACTGCACCAGCCTGGAGCTATTCAACAGGACATGGGGAGATGAGAGAGCAGAGGGGAGGTGTACTTTCATTTCTTCTTATTTAATATTCAAGCTGAAATTGAGATGGGAATTGGAAAGATAATTTGAATGGCTGAAACAAAAATTCTACCGGAGTATCTGAAAGAAAGGACAGAAATGCAAGATGTGTGTGGCTCAGGGAGACAACGAAACAAGGGAGATCAAAGAGGAAACGTTAGTGGCCAAAAAGTTACGCGATAAACTGTAACTCTAATTTTGTTCAACGTCACGAAAAGCATTACATACGTATAATCCAAAAAAAATATATACATCTTGGCATTAAATGGAGTAGGGAATTTAGAAGACTTTGTGATATAGAATGAATGTGTCCGGTATTAGCTATTGAGGCAATGCTTCTAAAATGCCGTTGCATTAGATTTGAGATTTAATCAGTTTAAAAAATCTCAAATGATGTATGCGCTGCCAAAAAATACAATAGGCACCTTTTCATAGGCTGAAACACCGGACTCTTCTTGTAACAGTCCCAGCCGGGAGGGACCGTTCCGCTTAATCCCTGCGCTTGCCTCCATCTCCCATGGATCGTGACAGAATGACCGACCACCCAATGGAGGCAGCAGAGGTGGATGGTAGGGGAACTCCTCGGATGGCCGGATTCGGATTCCGAGGAGGAGGGCCCCTACCGTCACCCCCTAGACTACTGGCCACCCTTGTGGACACCCCAGCGCCCTGCTCAACAAAAGCCGCGGCATCGGCGTCGTAAAGAGTGGGCTGCCCGAGCCCAGGTGGACTGGACTGGCAGTCGTCTGGCCATCCGGCGCACCCCACTCCCTGCTCCGCGGCCGCCCGTGTTCCTGCTCCGCGGCCTGCGGCCGCCCCAGTCCCTGCTCCGTGGCCTGCTGCTGCCCAGAGGCTGCCCAAATATTTTTTTGGGGGGGGCTATGGGCCCCTATACTTGTCCCTCCGAGGGGGCCCGAGCCGCAGGGGGCCCCAGAGGAGCCACTGCCACCACCGCCACCAGAGTGGCTAGAGGAGGGATTCCTGCTGCCACCCCTGAAGGGGTGGGACGACGAGCCCCTGCCACCCCCCCACTCCTGCTCCCAAGGCGGGGCCGCTGCCTCATTCTGCTCCCGAGGCGGGGCCGCTGCCTCATTCTGCTCCCGAGGCGGGACCGCTGCTTCATTCTGCTCCCGAGGCAGGGCTGTCGCCTGCTCTCCCTGCTCTGGCTCCTGGTCCTCTCGACTCTCTGGCTCCTGGTCCTCTCGACTCTCTGGCTCCTGGTCCTCTCCATGCTCTGGCTCCTGACACTCCGCCGGGTCCTGCTCTCCCTGCTCCTGACCCTCCGCCGCCTCCGCCTGTTCCTGTCCCCGGTCCCCGTCCCGAGGGGGAGCCTCCACCCGTTCCTGTCCCCGGTCCCCGTCCCGAGGCAGAGCCTCCACCCGTTCCTGTCCCCGGTCCCCGTCCCGAGGGGGAGCCTCCACCCGTTCCTGTCCCCGTCCCGAGGCAGAGCCTCCACCCGTTCCTGTCCCCGGTCCCCGTCCCGAGGGGGAGCCTCCACCCGTTCCTGTCCCCGGTCCCCGTCCCGAGGCAGAGCCTCCACCTGTTCCTGTCCCCGGTCCCCGTCCCGAGGCAGAGCCTCCACCCGTTCCTGTCCCCGGTCCCCGTCCCGAGGGGGAGCCTCCACCCGTTCCTGTCCCCG
>JACXGI010014721.1:0-18620 GCA_016801175.1 Esox masquinongy | reverse complement strand
TATACGGAGACTTGATTACACACAGGTGGATTCTATTTATCATCATTAGTCATTTAGGTCAACATTGGATCATTCAGAGATCCTCACTGAACTTCTGGAGAGAGTTTGCTGCACTGAAAGTAAAGGGGCTGAATAATTTTGCACGCCCAATTTTTCAGTTTTTTATTTGTTAAAAAAGTTTTAAATATCCAATAAATTTCGTTCCACTTCATAATTGTGTCCCACTTGTTGTTGATTCTTCACAAAAAATTACAGTTTTATATCTTTATGTTTGAATCCTGAAATGTGGCAAAAGGTCGAAAAGTTCAAGGGGGCCGAATACTTTCGCAAGGCACTGTATTTTCATGAGTCAGGTATCGTGGGAAAAATGCCGTGAATGCTGGATCCATCCTTGACATTCTAGTGCCTCAACTTCTCCACAGGCCTCTTCAATTGTTTGAAGAAGACTTACTTGGTTGTAAGGGTTGCGATCATATAATTTCTACCTCCAAGACGAGAAGAACTCCTCAATTGGATTCAAGAAAGGAGAATATGGTGGAAGGAAATGTGGGTGATGAGGGTCCTGAAATGTGGGTGATGCTTTATGCAGCACTATGCAGAGAGATACCTGTATCTTTTCACATATATACATATATATGGAATAGCATATGGAATAGCAAGTGGTGGTTGTACAGCTTGTATAACAGTGTAAATTTGCTGTCCCCTCAAAATAACTCAACACACAGCCATTAATGTCTAAACCGCTGGCAACAAAAGTGAGTACACACCTAAGTGAAAATGTCCAAATTGGGCCCAATTAGCCATTTTCCCTCCCCGGTGTCATGTGACTCGTTAGTGTTACAAGGTCTCAGGTGTGAATGGGGAGCAGGTGTGATAAATTTCGTGTCATCGCTCTCACACTCCCTCATACTGGTCCCTGGAAGTTCAACATGGCACCTCATGGCAAAGAACTCTCTGAGGATCTGAAAAAAAGAATTGTTGCTCTATATAAAGATGGCCTAGGCTATAAGAAGATTGCCAAGACCCTGAAACTGAGCTGCAGCATGGTGGCCAAGACCATACAGTGGTTTAACAGGACAGGTTCCACTCAGAACAGGCCTCGCCATGGTCGACCAAAGAAGTTGAGTGCACATGCTCAGCGTCATATCCAGAGGTTGTCTTTGGGAAATAAATGTATGAGTGATGCCAGCATTGCTGCAGAGGTTGAAGGGGTGGGGGTCAGCCTGTCAGTGCTCAGACCATACACCGCACACTGCATCAAATTATGACCAAGATAAACTTATTTGGTTCAGATGGTGTCAAGCGTGTGTTGTCGGCAACCAGGTGAGGAGTACAAAGACAAGTGTGTCTTGCGTAGAGTCAAGCATGGTGGTGGAAGTGTCATGGTTTGGCGCTGCATGAGTGCTGCCGGCACTGGGGAGATACAGTTCATTGAGGGAACCATGAATGCCAACATGTACTGTGACATACTGAAGCAGAGCATGATCCCCTCCCTTTGGAGACTGGGCCGCAGGGCAGTATTCCAGAATGATAACGACCCCAAACACACCTCGAAGACGACCTAAAGAAGCTGAGGGTAAAGGTGATGGACTGGCCAAGCATGTCTCCAGACCTAAACCCTACTGAGCATCTGTGGGGCATCCTCAAACTGAAGGTGGAGGAGCGCAAGGTCTCTAACATCCACCAGCTCCGTGATGTCATCATGGAGGAGTGGAAGAGGACTCCAGTGGCAACCTGTGAAGCTCTGGTGAACTCCATGCCCAAGAGGGTTGAGGCAGTGCTGGAAAATAATGGTGGCCACACAAAATATTGACACTTTGGGCCCAATTTGGACATTTTCACTTAGGGGTGTACTCACTTTTGTTGCCAGTGGTTTAGACATTAATGGCTGTGTGTTGAGTTATTTTGAGGGGACAGCAAATTTACATTGTTATACAAGCTGTGTACTGACTAATTTCCATTGTAGCAAAGTGTCATTTCTTCAGTGTTGTCACAGGAAAAGATATAATCAAATATTTGCAAAAATGTGAGGTGTGTACTCACTTTTGTGAGATACTGTGTGTATATATATATATATATATATATATATATATTCCCATTCCAGTGTCTGTTAAATTCCAACACAGGCACACCTCATTTCACTAAATGAGGTACTGATTAGGTGATTACCTGAACCAAATCTAATTTAACGAGGAAAAGTATAAAAACCACTGCTGTGGTCATCACTATCCTCGTGCAATAGGACCAGCTGGATGGCAAAAACAGTGCAAGTAGTCCCTCAAAATGTAATTTGAATAAAAAAATAACTATTCAGCATGACAAAAGAGTTGAAAAGAAAAGCTTTGAATGAGGAAAAGAAGGGTTCAATTCTGGCTTTTCCGGCAGAGGGATACCGTGAGCATCAGGTTGCTTCCATCCTGAAAATTTCAAAGACGGCGGTTCATAAGAAGAAGGTCAAGCAACAGATATTGGGGACAACAAAGCAACCGACTGACAGGGCGAAAATTACTGTACACTGACCGTCAACTCATTCGAATGTCACTCAACAACCGTAGGATGACATCAAGTGACCTACAAAAAGAATGGCAAACAGCAGCTGGGGTGAAGTGCACGGAGAGGACGGTTCGAAACAGGGACGGTTCGAAACAGGCTCCTAGGGGCAGGGCTGAAGTCGTGCAAAGCTAGAAAAAAGCCCTTCATCAATGAGAAGCAAAGAAGAGCCAGGCTGAAGTTTGCAAAAGACCATAAGGATTGGACTGTAGAGGAATTGAGTATGGTCATCTTTGACGAGTCAAATTTTCAGCTTTGCCTAACACCTGGTTGTCTAATGGTTAGATGGAGACCTGGAGAGGCCTACAAGCCACAGTGTCTCGCACCCACTGTGAAATTTGGTGGAGGATCGGTGATGATCTGGGGATGCTTCAGCAAGGCTGGAATCTGGTAGATTTGTCATTGTGAAGGACGCATGAATCAAGCCAAGTACAGGGTTATCCTGGAAGAACACCTGCTTCCTTCTACTCTGACAATGTTCCCCAACTCTGAGAATTGTTTTTTCCAGCAGGACAATGCTCCATGCCACAAAGCTAGGTCAATCAAGGTGTGGATGGAGGACCACCAGATCAAGACCCAGTCATGGCTAGCCCAATCTCCAGACCTGAACCCCATTGAAAACCTCTGGAATTTGATCAAGAGGAAGATGGATGGTCACAAGCCATCAAACAAAGCCAAGCTACTTGAATTTTTGTGCCAGGAGTGGCATAAAGTCACCCAACAGCAATGTGACAGACTGGTGGAGAGCATGCCAAGACGCATGAATGCTGTGATTGAAAATCAGGGTTATTACACCAAATATTGATTTCTGAACTCTTCCTAAGCTAAGACATTAGTATTTTGTTGTTGAAAAGTGAATATGAATTTGTTTTCTTTGCATTACTTGAGGTCTGAAAACAATGCATCTTTTTTTGGTTATTTTGACCAGTTGTTGTTTTCTACAAATAAATACTCTAAATGAAAATATTTTTATTTGGAATTTGGGAGTAATGGTGTCAGTAGTTTATAGAATAAAACAAAAATGTTAATTTTACTCAAACACATACCTATGAATTTAGAGAAGCTGATAATATATATATATAAACAAATACAAACAAAAGAGGCGGAAGTGTACCAAATATAGTGACGTCAGTTTGTATGACGTTTAATGGCAAATGTAACCTGCGAAAGACATAAGCAAGAGAATCCATGAACTGATTGATGTGTGCTGTATTCCAATTACTCTTATGTCTATATGCAAATGACAGCCATTGTAATCTGCACTCATGCAGGCCTAAAGATCTGTAATATAGTGAGACTTGCAGTGTAAAGCAATTCAGCCATTCTTCAAGATCAAGACAACAGTCCTGCAAATAGACGTTTCATCCATTTGGATTACCTAAATGGATTTTGTTAGCACTACATTTGGCATTTTGAATTTAATGTGGAGCTTAAATTATTGTCTAGGTCAATGGATCCAAAATGATTTATCAATAATGATTTACAAGAAATGCAGTTTCTATTATATCAAAACGAAGATACTTAAAAATCTGCCCCTGTTGAATGCATAAACAGTAATAACATATTGAGAAAATGTGTCATGAAGGTGTGTTTTCTTGTTTGTGATTGAAGTTGTTCCTGAAATAACTTGGATCAATTAATGCCTGCCTTATGAATACTGAGAGAGATGGAATTATATGGAAACGAAAGGGAAGGAGAGAGAGAGAGAGCAAGAGAGGGGTTGATGGATGGTAGGAAAGAGGAAGGACGAGAGAGAAGGTAAAGAGAACGATGCGGAGGGAGAGACTGATGGATGTTAGGAAAAAGAGGCTGGGGAGACATTTCTGTTCCACCTCCATTAAGTTGCCGTTGGCAGGCGTGATTGCAGTATGTCTTCTAAACATACGTTTGACAAGGGTTGTATCAGCTAGCTCTGGGGAACAGTGTACCCGTACACTATCATGAAGCGCAGTGGAATTATGGTATTCATCACCGATTTATGATTTACATGCCCATTTGAAGTAGTGTTCACCATTAGCAGACACTATGAATAGTATTTCAAGGAATATTTTCACAATTCCAAATGCAACAACCTATTAATGAACAATAGTGGGGGAATGTATAATTCAACGTAATAACCAGACATGGTGTACAATGTCAGCTGCCTTATTATTCTAATATATATTTTCATGTAATCTGACTCATTCCCCGCTTCTCAAATCTTTCATGTTTTTCTCCCTCCTTGCACATAAAACTGACTCGGTTGGCAACTCCACAGATTCATTACAATCTCAGCTTTCATTTAATGTGGTAATGAATTGGTGATTTACTTAAAAGTAGTCCCTTTAATATCGCATGGACGTATTTCAGTGACGAAGACAATTTAGAACCGCAGTGTGCAAGCTGACAGTAACTTCTTTTCACAAAAAAAACAATGCTCAGGCTTACAGTCCCTCTATTGGGAGGCCAAATACAACTAGACTCAAGGGCCCGGCTGGGATGGGAGGACCCCTGTATATTGCTCGCACATGAAAGTTAAATTGTCGACAATCTGTGGGGAAGTCTCCCGTTCCAGAGCCAGAGGGAAGTGACGTTTTGTCTACCAGCAACTTTGGGATGGCCATAAAGCACCGGATTACAGTGCTCTTTATCAAACACAACCTTCCCTCAATCCCGGTCAAGGGTAAACTTATCTACTGTCTTGGAGAGTGAAGACAGCCTGCACACTTCAAGGCCACCTTGGGGCAAAAAGCATTTTTGCGAAGAATGGTGTACTGTGACTGAATGATGTACTGTAACTGAATGGTTTACAGTTACTGAATGGTGTACTGTGACTGAATGATGTACTGTAACTGAATGGTGTACGGTGACTGAATGGTTTACTGTAACTGAATGGTGTACTGTAACTGAATAGTGTACTGTAACCGAATGGTGTACTGTGACTGAATGGTGTACTGTAACTGAATGGTTTACTGTAACTGAATGGTGTACTGTGACTGAATGGTGTACTGTAACTGAATGGTATACTGTGACTGAATGGTATACTGTGACTGAATGGTGTACTGTAACTGAATGATGTACTGTAACCGAATGGTGTACTGTGACTGAATGGTTTACTGTAACTGCTGAACAAGCAGGTGTCTCTTTCTCTGTCTTGCAACCCTCTAAGCCCCCTTCTCTCCTGGCCTCTCACTCCCTACCCTCTCCCCTTTCAACCCCTACCCTCTCACTCCCTACCCTCTCATTCCCTACCCTCTCACTCCCTACCCTCTCACTCCCTACCCTCTCATTCCCTACCCTCTCACTCCCTACCCTCTCATTCCCTACCCTCTCATTCCCTACCCTCTCATTCTCTACCCTCTCATTCCCTACCCTCTCATTCCCTACCCTCTCACTCCCTACCCTCTCACTCCCTACCCTCTCACTCCCTACCCTCTCATTCTCTACCCTCTCACTCCCTACCCTCTCATTCCCTACCCTCTCATTCCCTACCCTCTCATCCCCTACCCTCTCATTCCCTACCCTCTCATTCCCTACCCTCTCACTCCCTACCCTCTCACTCCCTACCCTCTCACTCCCTACCCTCTCATTCTCTACCCTCTCACTCCCTACCCTCTCATTCTCTACCCTCTCATTCCCTACCCTTTCAACCCCTAGCCTCTCAACCCCTACCCTCTCAACCCCTACCCTCTCATTCCCTACCCTCTCATTCCCTACCCTTTCAACTATTAATCTTTCAACCCCAAACATCTCATTATATTAAAACTGTGTCAGGTCCTGGCTGGGGGACTCTAGGCATCTCCATGCGCCTGGGGGCCACAGTCAAGACCTGACCGCAGAGGTGCCTCTAGGTATCTTTGCAGTACTGTTTTCTGTTCTCCCCAATTAGAGACAGCTGCATCTCATTGTCTCTAATAAGTGATCTTATTTAAGTTGCCCTGTGTGTTCCTTAGTTGTCTGTCATTGTTTTGAGTCAGTTGTTTGTGTTGCTGCGCTTCAGTTCACGGTCACACTCTCCTTTTGTTGTTCTCGGTTCAGTTTGGTTAAAAGAAACATTAAAAGGATGTATTCCCTATACTATGCGCCAGTGTCCTGCCTCCAGACCTTTGACAATCTGCAACATTTTGTAGCAGTGTGCAATTTTAGCTCCTTAATTTTATTGCAGTGAAACTGTCTCTTTGGAGAAATAGAAAGATAAAAATCAAACTACCAAACTGACTGTGTCAGACTTTCTCTGAAATATTTGCTAACTGTCTATCTGTGTTAGTCACACTGAGGGACAAAACACACAGCGATGCTGGCCCATCATGAGGCTGCCCCGCAGTTACCATGGCAATGCCGTCCCATCGTTCTTTCAACTGAGACAGCTGATTAACTGGCTAAGCAAGCCTAATTGAATCGAGGCGTACGTCTTTGTAAGAATCCATCGGGTCTAAATTAGGGGGAGAAGAAGACCCTGTTTCTGTGGAGTTATAGCAACAGCAGTGTTGCAATGGTGGAGTTTCTCTACGGTCTCCGCCACAAACCTCTACAGTCAATCAGTTGTATATGCCAAATTTTATATCTGTAACCACTTATTGTAAAACACCAGGCATGTGAGGCTTTGAGAAAATGATTTACCTGCACTGGAGATCCCCCCGATGCCTAACCTGTCTGTCTCTTGGCTCTGACAATAGACTGTCTCTTGGCTCTGACAATAGACTGTCTCTTGCGCCACTACTCGACTTGATCTTTTGTCATTATTGACCTCCCCATGTCTTTCATCTGTCTCTGTCTGGCTGTCCTTTACTACACCCCTAAGGTGTCAGGGAACTCCTACCAGACCCATAACCTGCAGCGGCGCCAGGAATATTTCACAGAGGAAGCCATGTGGCTGCTTGGTCATTGTGGTGCCGCTTGCCGTCAGTGATGTGGCATATATGCAGATTGGAATGTCTACCCCAACAGGACACAGGTTTATAACAGATCACAGGTTTATAACAGGACACAGGTTTATAACAGATCACAGGTTTATAACAGGACACAGGTTTATAACAGGGCACAGGTTTATAACAGGGCATAGGTTTATAACAGGACACAGGTTTATAACAGGGCACAGGTTTATAACAGGACACAGGTTTATAACAGGACACAGGTTTATAACAGGGCACAGGTTTATAACAGGACACAGGTTTATAACAGGGCACAGGTTTATAACAGGACACAGGTTTATAACAGGGCACAGGTTTATAACAGGTCACAGGTTTATAATAGGGCTGTAACGGTGGTGGTGGGGAGGAACCAAGCGCAGGCAGAATGCAGGTGATGTTGGCTTTTATTAAAACAACACCAAGCACAAAAAAACTTAATGAAAATAAAAGGGCTGAATTTTAAACAGCAAACGGAAGCACTCACCGGTTACGTGTAACATACAACTGACAGCAACAACAATGATCGACAAATGTGGGGAGCAGAGGGGAAACATTTAAACACATACTAATGAGATGATTGGGACCTGGTGTGAATGATTGAAGACGTGACAAAACAAGTCCGGGATGCGTTTGTGGAGTGACGGGAACTGGAGGTGCACAGCACGGTGGCGCTGATCCTCACCGTACCGTGACAAGGGCACAGGTTTATAACAGGACACAGGTTTATAACAGGGCAAAGGTTTATAACAGGACACAGGTTTATAACAGGGCACAGGTTTATAAAAGATCACAGGCTTATAACAAGGCACAGGTTTATAACAGGACACAGGTTTATTACAGGGCACAGGTTTTTAACAGGGCACAAGTTTATAACAGGAGACAGGTTTATAACAGGGCACAGGCTCATGTACCCAAGCCTGCCAGTGTCCTAAAAAATGCAGTCAACTTTTATCTTTTGCATTGGCACCTCTCCTGGAGACGGGGCTCAGTTAATGATATCCCTTCACTGGTGTTAGGTAGCCAAGGCTGTGCTTTGTGAGCAGCCTGAGCTTGTTTGTGCGATCAGAATTTTTTGAAAAATAAATATGTTGTAGGTTTTTCTTTCTCAGGGTTGCTAAGAGGCCTGCTAGGCTTTATTCTTGACAGCCTGGAGTTGCCACTGCCCGTGACTTGTCAAACCCTGTGACGGTTCTGGCTGATCGATGCTTGCTATTATAATGACAGCCTGGGTGTTAGAGCTTCACTTGTTTGTTAGTGTGGGTTTGTGGGTGTTTGTGCATGTCTGTCTGTGTGTGTGTGTGTGTGTGTGTAAGTTTGTCTTAAGCATAGTTACTTCCAGTCTGTCAGCTCAGCCTTCATGCCCCAGAGACCAGCTGTCTAAACCAGCATCGCCTCATTATATCATTCTGCTCTGTACACAACGTGGTGCGTGTGTGGTTGTTTGTGTAAGCATCTCCATGTGTTTTCTACTATGTACACCAAGAACTAATGGACCACAGGGAGAGGAGCCGTTCCTCTGACCGAAACCAGGGACAGGAACAGACAAATACCTAAGTAAACAGACAAACTGTAACGTCTAGAGCAGGGACGTTCTGGCTCCTTCCTAGAGAGTTCCCCACCAACGGGAGGTCAGGAGGTCGGGTCGTGGTCATCATTTCAAAGTTTGTCTCCATCACTTTTAACCATGGCCAGAACTTTTTTGGCCATGGTTAAAAGTGATGAAGACCAACATTGGAATGGAGATGACCACGACCTGACCCCCTTTTGCTCTTTTGAAAGACTATATTAACATTACACATAGTATTATTCCCAGCTCAACTTCTTGAATGGATTATCTTCAATACACTATACACATGCAGAAACCATATTTTGAATAATTCTTGAAGAATTCAAAATGTTATAGTCTCAAGTAGAGAAATAATACGATAGTTTTACTTCAATCTCCACCAAAAGAGGAAGCGGTTGTGTATAACACCATGACAGTTTAAATACATGTTCTGAGTGTAATGTCTCCAGACGAGTCGGCAGAATGAGTGACAGTTTAAATGTCTTGAATCCGAATCAGTCTGCGAACTGGGTGGTGGTTGGGGACCGCTGAAGAGGACCAGACAACTCTGTGATGACCAGGACTGTTTAGGCAGGAGCTCCATTTGAATGTTTGTAAAGACACAGCAGTTAGAGTAATGGTTTGAGCTTTTTGGATGTGCTAAAGAGAATATTTTGTTTTGTTTATGTGTCAAGTCCAAAAATCAACAAATAATTAGTTTTATAATTAGGCAGGTCTATCCATTCACTTGTGTGATATCACGCCACCTTAAAATTAATGTGCTGTTGTATGGGGCACGAGCTGTTCCACTTCACTAATGGAGGCTGTGTCACTGCCCTCTCACTAGAAGGGGTCACTGGAGGGTATAACTAGGCCCTAAACGCTTGATAATGTTCACTCCTGCAATTGGGACACTTCTGAGTATGGAGGAGGCAGAAGCGAACGCACAAATGGAGTGCTGAGGGTGAAGTGAGTGAGGGGTTCATTTGGGTTTTAACAATCCCCTTCCATTAAAGTGACCTCGTCTCAGACCTATCAGCAGTAATTGTAAGACAAAATGAGGTTCAGGTGTGCAGCTGTTAGTTTGGGGAGAGGGGGTGTTCTGCTCTGTCTGTTTCAATAAGCTGGAGTTGTTTGTCACTCTCATTTTGTCTTCTCAACCAATTATTGATTTGCCAGGTGGAGGAGCATGGTGATGTGACTGTCGTTCTCCTTCAGAAAACAAAATCATATTTAAACATAGACTAGGTGATTATGTTGGAGAATAAACATGCATAAATCATTTCCTGTTTTTGCAAGACAATAAATGGCAATAAAAGGTCTCAATTCCCATAGGATTTTTTTTGAATTTTTTAGGGTCTAACTTCTCGGCCCAACAGAATGTGGGTTGTTGTGCTGTAGTGGCCAGGTGTTAAGCTAGCCCACAACTAACTCTACTCTAGACAGTAGTTATTCAAATTACATTCTTTGCCCTTCAGTCTTTTATTTCCATAGCACTTTAGAAATCATTCTTCAGAAAATCTAATCTGAGACCTTTATACGTCTAACTCTTCCAGGACGTCTTTTACAGAATGTCTACCTATCAACATTTCTTACTTAATTTTTACCCAACCAGTCAGGGGACTGTTTATCACTTCAGGCACCCGGACAGTAATTATTTTTACCTGCTTTGTTCATTACAGATTGTTTCCCATTGCTGGCTGCGTATGCTCAAATTAAGATATGGTGCCAAATTAAGAAAATTTGTTTGTGATCAATATGGAAATATATGTACCTGATATTTGGTTTTAACCTAAACTCAAAACATACACTCTTATCAAAGACAACCACAGCTGAAACATGTGTAAGTCTGAACCAAACAAAATGCTAAAAGTCAGCCTGATTGATTTTGGCAAAATTTAAAGTGAAGTTCATTTCGTGCCGTATTGCTCCTCTGGAAGATTAAGTGTTTGGTGTTCAGCCTGAAGTGTTCCAGCTACAGGAAGGGCAACATTACGCTCAAGTTATTTTTCACATTGATGGTCTAATATTCAACCTGTTGTGTAGGTGTGGTTTAAAGGGGCTTAAAATAGGTTTATAAATATAAATATAATTAAGGTTCATCTATTCAGTAGTGAGGTTAATAAACAAAATAGGTCTGTCACTTCAATGAGGCAAATGGAGGTGTATGAATACATCAGTAGTCAATGTAAATACTTAAGTTGGAATTGTAACAACTTCATTATTATATGCCTTCATGGGAAACATGTATTTACAGAGTACAAGAATAATGAACCGAAATTACATTTATGCTTAATCGTGGCTCCAAATGAAATACGGTAAGTCCCAGTCCATACCTATAAACAGGGTTACTATTGAGGACACTTTTCAAACCTTTTATGAACTCAAAGTTTCCAAGGGAGCTGCAATACAACATATACTCCCAGGCACCTTAGAGAACCTCTGCAGAAACAAATATAGTTATGAATCAATTCTGTTTTTCTGACATTCATCTCTAAAAGATAAAAATAATAACAAAAAAACGAACAGCGTCCATTAATCATAAAGTTTCTGACTGTGTGGGTGATAGGGAGTTTAATGTAGGAGATATAAATGGTCCTTCTGTGCTCGATTTTTCATCTTTATGGCCTCCGCTCCACACAGCAATGTAAAAAGACCGGGGATTTCATGGAGGAATGGAGGGTGGAATGATGCTCCGCTGATTGGTAGCTTACCTGCTGTGTGTGTCAGTGTATGCGTTTGAATCAGTGTCTCAACTGATGAGTGTACTTGCATGCGAGGGTGTTTGTGTGTAGCTTTTATTTTCCTCACATTACCTTCAGCTAAAACAGCAGCACTTATTCCTGGGGTCCAAACGTATTTGCTATCTTGTATACATACCTATATGTACGTAAGGATTCTCGTTAGCTACTGCCAATGCAGTGGCCACTCTTCTTGTGGTCGAAAAAACAACACGTTTCTCTTTGCTGCGGAGCGGCCATGGAACTCGATGATTGGGGTCCTGACTGTAATTATTGCTTTCGTTCCTGTCTTTGATCTAGTAGCCCTGTTGGATGCCTGATGAGAAGGTGTCGTGGAAGGTCACCACCTGTGTCGCTGAAATATGTGTGTGCTCTTGGGCATGCAGGTGTGTCTATGTGTGGTTTCATGTGTATGTGTGTGGTGTCGTGTGTTTGTCTGCGGTTTAATGTGTGTCTATGTATGGTGTCATGTGTGTATGTGTGTGGTGTCGTGTGTGTGTGTGTGTGGTGTCGTGTGTGTGTGTGTGGTGTCGTGTGTGTATGTGTGTGGTGTCGTGTGTGTATGTGTGTGGTTTATGTCGGCTAATTTCTAACGTAGCAAGGGCAAATGTTTGTGTATTTTCATTGATCACAAACTTTGTGTATTTCAGAGATTTTCTGTGCTGCTTTGTCCGTCCAAGGTATTGACGTTCAGCAAAAGGATTGCAGCAGCGTCAAGTGTTTCTTTCCACAGCCATAAACCCAGTTCCAATGACTCTGCCCATTATTGGCAGGTTGTACTGATCCTCTACAACAAGCAGCCAAGGCTGAGCACACAGTTGTATTCCACACGGCTTGACGTTTGGTCAGTTGTATTCCTCACAGCTTGGCGTTTGGTCAGTTGTATTCCTCACAGCTTGGCGTTTGGTCAGTTGGTGTTTGGTCAGTTGGCGTTTGCTCAGTTGGTGTTTGATCAGTTGGTGTTTGGTCAGTTGGTGTTTGGTCAGTTTGTGTTTGGTCAGTTGGTGTTTGGTCAGTTGGTGTTTGGTCAGTTTGTGTTTGGTCAGTTGGTGTTTGGTCAGTTGGTGTTTGGTCAGTTGGTGTTTGGTCAGGGCTGAATGGGACATCCTGTTATAAATGGCTACCATCCCTTCTGACACCGGCTGCAGTATCACTTCAGCCGGCTGAAAAAATGACAAATCTCCGACTGCACTGAACTATGTTTGTCTATATTTACAGTATACACCAATCAGCCATAACATTATGACCGCTGACAGGTGAAGTGAATAACACTGATACACCCATCAGCCATAACATTATGACCGCTGACAAGTGGGGTGAATAACACTGATACACCCATCAGCCATAACATTATGACCACTGACAGGTGAAGTGAATAACACTGATACACCCATCAGCCATAACATTATGACCACTGACAGGTGAAGTGAATGACACTGATACACCCATCAGCCATAACATTATGACCACTGACAGGTAAAGTGAATAACACTGATACACCCATCAGCCATAACATTATGACCACTGACAGGTGAAGTGAATAACACTGATACACCCATCAGCCATAACATCATGACCACTGACAGGTGAAGTGAATAACACTGATACACCCATCAGCCATAACATTATGACTACTGACAGGTGAAGTGAATAACACTGATAATCTCGTTATCATGGCACCTGTCAGTGGGTGGGATATATTAGGCAGCAAGTGAACATTCTGTCCTCAAAGTTGATGTGTTAGAAGCAGGAAAAATGGGCATGCGTAAGGATCTGAGCGACTTTGACAAGGGCCAAATTGTGAAGGCTAGACGACTGGGTCAGAGTACCTCCAAAACTGCACCCCTTGTGGGGTGTTCCCGTTCTGCAGTGGTCAGTACCTATCAAAAGTGGTCCAAGGAAGGAAAAGCGGTGAACAGGGTCATTGGCGGCCAAGGCTCATTGATGGTCGTGGGGAGCGAAGGCTGGCCTGTGTGGTCCGATCCAACAGACGAGCTACTGTAGCTCAAATTGCTGAAAAGGTGAATGCTGGGACTGATAGAAAGGTGTCAGAACACACAGTGCATCACAGTTTGTTGTGTATGGGGCTGCGTAGCCGCAGACCAGTCAGGGTGCCCATGCTGACCCCTGTCCACTGGCGAAAGCGCCTACAATGGGCACATGAGCATCAGAACTGGACAACAGAGCAATGGAAGAAGGTGGCCTGATCTGATGAATCACGTTTTCTTTTACATCAAGTGGATGGCCGGGTGCGTGTGCGTCGCGAACCTGGAGAACACAGGATGAACACAGGATGAACCTGGAGGCACCAGGATGCACTATGGTGTTATGCATGCAGGTACCCTGTATGCGCGTTTGTGTTTTTTCCCCTCTTGACATCTCCACAGGTGTTCCTTATGTTCCTGATTGTGCTCATTGGTGTTTCCCACCTGGCAGTCATGAGTGCATCGCCTGACTGCTGAGGTGGACCAATCAGTGGACACCCGTACTAATTGCACCACCTGTTCCTTTTTCCATTACCCAATCACATCACACATCCCTGGTTTAAAAACCCAGTCAGTTCATTTTCCCAGAGAGACTCTTTTGCTTTACCCCACATGGACATAGACACTCTTGAGATACATACCCTTTTTGATAGACAGACACTACGTTCATTCATACATGAATACTTAGTTTAGCACATACATCTCACTTCATCATGTATGTATTGCTGTGGTGTTTTGTTTGGTGTTGTCTAGTCATTTGTTTGCTGTGTGCTGTTTAGTCCTTGTTCTACCTGTGTGTTTTTGTTTGTCCCTGTGTCCCTGGGAAAAGGTTTTTTTTAGCAAGTCGCCTTTGGGCATACAGAACCTGTAGGAAAAGTGTCTAAAAACACTAGTTAGACCTGAGCGGACCACCCACAGTATTTTTGTATTGGTTAGTGGTTGGCTAAGGGGTTCTTGAGGCAGGCAAGTTCAGTTTAGGGGTGTTTGCTGTATTATTTCATTTCTTGGGTCCAGCTCAGCCCCTTTTCCCTAACCCCTTTACCGTGTGTTTATAATTAACGTTTTTTATTTGACGATAGCTTTGGTTGTCTGTGTCATTTGTTCTCACTGTGCCTTTGCACTACACTGACTTGCATGAGTTTTATGTTACGGGTCTCTGTACCATCCACCCTAGACTGCTAGAGCCACAGGGTTCGTAACATAACGTGGGGGCTCATCCGGGATCTCTCATTGATACCCATGCCACTCATGCACCTTGGTTTAAGTGTCTAGTTCAGTGTTGAACTGTGCAGCTGTGATTGTGTGATCGGCTGGTGTAGTGTTTGGTATTTGTTGGCTCGTGTTGCTGGCTTACAATGACTGCATTTGATTTGGATGCCTTTTTGGCTAACTCCACATCGGAGGATTTTGATAGATGCCGTAAAGTAGATTTACTGGCTTTGGCTGACCATTTTTCTTTATCCATACCGAAGAGTTTAGTGAAAGCAGAGGTCAGAACTTGTGTTAGATGTTTTGTTGGAGGAGCAGGTGCATGTGTTGCCGCTGCCTGAGCCTACTGCTCCTGTTCGGGATGTGGCTGCTGCTCCTGTAAGCCCATCCATGTCTGAGGACGAGGGCGAGGCCAAGGCTCCAGCCACACTGCCCCGTTTTGACCCCCTCTCCCCGCTGTCAGACAGTGATGCCAGAAGGGATTTCCGTTCAACACGGCTCCAAGTGGAGGCAGAAGAGAGAGAACAGATCAGGCAAGAAACTCTACAGTTGGAGATGTGTAAACTCGAGGTAGAACGGGAGTCGCGTAAACTCGAACTAAGGCTGAGCAGGAGACACGTAGACTAGAGCAGGAGACACATAGACTTGATCAAGAACTGGAGATGCGTAGGCTTGACCAAGTGTTGCGTAAGATGGAACTGGAGGCAGAGACAGCGAAGTTAGCCTCTGCTCGTGCAGTGCCTGCTAGTGAGTCATCCTCACCAGCGGGGTCTTCTACTACTTTTGATATTAGCAGACAGATCGCCTTGGTACCAGTGTTCAGAGAGCCAGAGGTTGACTCTTACTTTAGCATTTTTGAGCATATAGCAGTAGAATTGAAATGGCCTGAAGAGGTATGGTGCTTTTTGCTCCAGTGTAAATTGACGGGCAAAGCCCAAGGGGTTTTGTCAGCGCTACCTCTTCAAGACAGTTTGAATTATGACGTGGTCAAAGCAACTGTTCTTCGTGCCAACGAACTTGTTCCTGAGGCATATCGACAGAGGTTTAGGTCTCATAAAAAGTCATCTACCCTGACTTATGTGGAGTTTGCTAGAGACAAGGGAAATATGTTTGACAAATGGCTCACTGCTAGTAAGGTGACTGATTTTAATTCTCTTCGGGAGTTACTCTTGTTGGAGGAGTTTAAAAATTGCTTACCCGAGCACATTGTTATTTACCTAAACAAACAGAAAGTGCACTCACTGTCGGAAGCTTCTGTATTGGCAGACAAATTCGTGTTGATGCACAAGAGCGTATTCTCGGCTCGTACGGAGAGTAGGGCCGCGGAGCCACCGGCACCTAGCCCTAGTCGACCAACAGTACATCCAACTCGGCCGAAAGACGTACGTAAATGCTTTTATTGTCATCAGCCAGGACATATGGTTAATGAATGCTTCCTGCTGAAACGCAAACAAGGGACGCCTCTGCGCACCAAGCCGCCAACAGGTGTTGGGCTAATTCGTACTGTTGTTAGGTCAGAGAAACGACAGGTGCCTCATGGCAAATGTGGCTTGAAGGTCCCAGTCTCAGATCGCAGTTATGAACCATTCATATTTGAGGGATTTGTTTCCCTATCTGATAACGATGCGTCTCAGCGTCCGGTTAGGATCCTTAGAGATACTGGTGCAGCGCAGTCATTCATCCTATCTGACGTGTTGCCTTTCTCCGAAAATACATACTGTGGATCCAGCCCAGGATCGGGAAGAAGAATGTGGACCGTGTTGCTGATGCAATACAGTTACCAGTAACTCGTGAGCAGCTGGTTGCTAACCAAAAGGGTGACAATAGCCTTGCTAAATGTTTTTCTAGTGTTGTCTCAGTGGAGGAGCTTAAGAAGAAAAACATGGCATACTTCATCGATGGTAATCTCCTCACGCGCAAATGGACATCCCATGGTGACGCCGGTGGAGATTGGAATGCTATTTACCAAATAATGGTTCCTACAGCCTTTCAACAAACTGTTTTATCCCTTGCTCATGATCACCAGTGGTCCGGTCATTTGGGAGTCACAAAGACTTATGATCGGGTTCTGCAACATTTCTTTTGGCCCGTTTAAAACAGGATGTGGCTCAGTAGTGTCGGACATGCCACACCTGTCAGGTAACTGGAAAACCAAACCAGGTTATTCCTCCCGCTCCTTTTTGTCCCATAACCGCCATAGGTGAACCCTTCGAACATGTGGTTGTTGATTGTGTTGGACCATTACCGAAAACAAAAGCTGGTAACCAGTTTCTGTTAACGATTATGTGTGTGGCCACATGATACCCAGAGGCCATTCCTCTGCGAAGGATTACTGCTCCGGTGGTGAGCAAAGCCTTGAATAAATTATTTTCAACCTTTGGGTTGCCTAAGTTACCTAACTGATCAAGGTTCAAATTTCCTTTCTAAGCTTTTCAAACAAGTGTTAAAGACCTTGTCAATAACGCATCGTGTGTCAAGCGCATATCACCCAGAGTCTCAGGGTGCGCTTGAACGGAGGCATCAGACCCTGAAGTCTATGCTCCGTAAATATTGTTTGGAATCCGAGAAGGATTGGGATGAGGGAGTTCCACTGGTTTTGTTTGCTGTACGTGAGACGGTACAGGAATCCCTTGGGTTCAGTCTGGCTGAACTAGTGTTTGGACACACAGTCAGAGGACCTATGAAAGTCCTTAAGGATCAGTTTTTATCAGAAGGATTGTGTGAAAAGGACAATGTATTAGACTATGTGAGTCGCTTTCGTGAGCGCCTACATGGTGCCTGTGCGCTGGCAAAGGAAGCCCTGTGTTCCTTGCATGTTTATCATAATGAAACGTCATTATGATAAACATACTGTTTCTTGTCCTCTGTGGCCGGGTGACCAAGTTCTTGTGTTGCCTGTACCAGATGCATTGTCTCGTGTTTAGAGATGTATGATTTCTTTTCTATCCTATGTGGAATCCTTTGCTCTTTGAATATTGTTCTGTTTACTTTCTTTGTCTTGAGTCGCAAACCATTGTTTTGGGGTTGGGGGGGGTTAATGGTGGACAGAGTCTCCTGAGCTGGCAAATATTTTAATGTATTCATGGCTTTATTTGATGCTGTGCTTGACCCAGCATCTGTTTTGGACCCGGGTGCTGTGAAGAGAGCTCAGGTTGCCTGTCCCGAATGGTATTGAAATGTCTCCAAACTGTGAGCCAGCTGCTTGAGCAGATGGTTCAAAACCCTTCAAATTCACACTTTATTCAAAGACCAATAATGTATTACTTTCACAGTGACTATATTATCATACTATACATACAGGTGCTGGTCATATAATTAGTATATCATCAAAAAGTTGATTTATTTCAGTAATTCCATTCAAAAAGTAAAACTTGTATAATGTATACATTCATTCCACACAGACTGATATATTTCAAGTGTTTATTTTTTTTAATTTTGATGATTATAACTGACAACTAATGAAAACCCCAAATCAGTATCTCAGAAAATTAGAATATTGTCAAAAGGTTCAATATTGAAGACACCTGGTGCCACACTCTAATCAGCTAATTAACTCAAAACACCTCCAAAGGCCTTTAAATGGTCTCTCAGTCTAGTTCTGTAGGCTACACAATCATGGGGAAGACTGCTGACTTGACAGCTGTCCAAAAGACGACCATTGACACCTTGCACAAGGAGGGCAAGACACAAAAGGTCATTG
>JACXGI010014720.1:0-18488 GCA_016801175.1 Esox masquinongy | reverse complement strand
TCTCTCTCTCTCTCTCTCTCTCTCTCTCTCTCTCGCTCTCACTCTGTCTTTGTCTGTCTCTCTCTCTCTCGCTCTGTCTTTGTTGTGCTTTCTCACTCTGTCTTTGTCACTTTCCCTTGCTCTATCTCCCTCGCTCTCTGTGTGTATGCCCTTGAGCAAGGCACCAACCCTAACCGGTCCAGGGTTGTTGTCGTTAATGGCCATGTTTTGCGTATGGAACAGGACACATAAGCACCCTGTGTTTGACCCCTCCCTCCCTCTTCCTGGCTCTGTATCTTTTTCTCAAATTTTCAGCTGATTTTCACCTCTACAATACGGCCTGTCCTTTCCTCCTCTTCCTCTTCCTCTCACCCTGCCTCCGCTCAGGTGAGCAGCTCAGCAGGTGTGTTAGGTGTGTGAGATCATTTTAATGTCTCACTTGTTTATCTCAACTTTCTTTCTCCACCTCAACACCTATTCTCTCCCTCTGTCTTTCTCTCACTTTCCACCTCTTTTCTCTCTGTCCCTCACTCCCTCTCCCCATCCCTCCCGCTCCCTTGTAACCTCCTCATCTTCTCTCTTTCCTCCTCCCTGTCTCTTAGCTCCAGAGTCTAACCCTGCGCCCCTCAGATCCCGCTACGCTCACCATCCCCCCATCTTTACGCCTGAAACCACCCTCCTCCTCCCCTTCCCCCATCTCTCGTCCGCGCACACCGATATTTCCCCCTCTCCGGCCTCGCCCCCAGTCCAGTTCCATGGAAACAGAGAGACAGACCACACCCACCCGGCACCACTCAGTCCCTCCTCCAAGTGAGTCATGAACACGGGATGATGAGTAGAACGGTCCGAAGGATTTACATTTGATTGAGTGTCCTATAAAACCATTCAGTCAGTCTCTCACTTTCTTTGTGTTCTTTCCAGCTCTTTACCCTTCTGTGCGTTCAGTCCCTCTGAGACCCAGACTTCATTCCCCAAATGGCCACAGGGCGGTGCCGCCGAGACACAGTCCCACACTGCGACAAATCACGTCTGCTCCTGACCATCTGGTTCTGCCCAGCAGACGTTGGACTGGACCAGTCAGTAGTCTGTCATCTCAAAACCCATCCAAACAGTCCACCCCAGGTCAATCGCAGCTTAGCCCTTGCTCTAGGCATCTACCGTTGGGTTCTACTTCCTGTTTTGATCGGTTGCCGCCGGCATCTAGGCAGCTTCAAATTATTGCCCTCTCTGCTGGGTCCACCAGCCATCTCAGCAGCCAACCACGGCTTGCTGCCAACGCACACACCCTAGCTTCTGTCCAATCAACACGTTTCGTTTTTGAGAACTCGCCTACTCATCGCTGTGCCCTACAACAGAGGACTTCTGATCATATCTCTCCCCCTCCCAACTCCTCGGCCCACACAGCCGACTCACCCCTGCACTCCCTCTGTGATCCACAAGCAGAGCTGGAGAAAGAGGGGGTGAGGGAGGAGAGAACGGGGGAGGGAGGAGAGAAACAGGTGACAAGAGAGGAGCAGGGTACTGGAGGAGATGAAGAAGAGAAGCAGAGTGAGATGACCGGTATAGAGGTGGAAGGAGAGCGAGGAATGAAGATGGAGGAGGAGCAGAGAAAGAGGATGGGGTTAGAGGAGGAACAAGGAGAGAGAGAGGCTGTGAAAGGAGACGTGGAGAGGACCACCGTTTCCCTGGCCAGTCTGTTGGACCCACAGCCCTGTGCCGACCCGGCTACTCAGAACCACGCGTCTCTTGATGCCCTGCATAACTCCAGCACTCAGATCTACACACCTTCGTCCTCAGAACCGCCCATGGACCTCCAGACACAATCCGACTTTCCCTTAGAGCCTCCCTCAGAACCGCCCATGGACCTCCAGACATCATCCGACATTCCCTTAGAGCCTCCCTCAGAACCGCCCATGGACCTCCAGACACCATCCGACATTCTCTTAGAGCCTCCCTCAGAACCGCCCATGGACCTCCAGACACCATCCGACATTCCCTTAGAGCCTCCCTCAGACCCGCCCTATCTGGACCCGCAGGACCTCTGTGAGAACATGTCCACACAGTCTGACAACCAATCAGGTACTTGCTTTTCCACTCCTCCTGTCACACACTATTTTCTTGAGCATTGACCTTTCATTGAAACCCTTATCTAATGTGTTAACGCCTCCTCTTCCATCTTCTCATCTTCCTCCCCAGTCTTGTCCAGTCTTTCCTCTCAGTCTGCCCCTGTCTCACCCTTCTTCACCCCTCCATCAGACCTCCCCCCTCCTCTCCTGCCCGTTAGCCCCTCCCAGCCAGAGGCCCTAAGCGTTTCACACAGCCGCCCTGACACCCTCAGCTTATCACAACATGAGCCTTGGAAACAGAGGGCGTGGCCAGAGGGTGAGAGGCGTGTCCTAACTCACCTGGTGGAGGGTTTCATCATACGCGAGGGCCTGCAGGCGTTCCCGGTAAATACTCACATTTTAGAGTGAAATACGTCTTCCTACTTCTGGCTGGTGTCACTTTTACATTGAATATAGAATCTGCTCAGCCAAGTCAAAGCTCATCTCTATCCTGGCACCACAGTGGTGGAACCAGCTTCCTCTTGAGTTGGCAACAGAGTCCCTGCATGTTTTCCCAGAACTCCTGAAACCATACCTCTTTACAACTTACTGTTTTTAAAGTGTCCATTAATCACTGCTCAGCTGCCCCCACCTACAGTAGCATGGAGGTGGACTTACCACGACCTAGCATAGGGGTGGACTTACCACGACCTAGCATAGGGGTGGACTTACCACGACCTAGCATAGGGGTGGACTTACCACGACCTAGCATAGGGTGGACTTACCCCCACCTAGCATAGGGGTGGACTTACCCCCACCTAGCATAGGGGTGGACTTACCCCCACCTAGCATAGGGGTGGACTTACCCCCACCTAGCATAGGGGTGGACTTACCCCCACCTAGCATAGGGGTGGACTTACCACGACCTAGCATAGGGGTGGACTTACCTGCATGTGTGGCTGTCCCACCTTATTGTAAATCGCCCTGCAGAAGAGCATCTGCTAAATGACTGAAATGTATATATATTTTTTTATATATTTGTTATTGTGTGTGTGTTTGTGTGTGTTTGTGTTTGTGTGTGTGTGTGTGTGTGTGTGTGTGTGTGTGTGTGTGTGTGTGTGTGTGTGTGTGTGTGTGTGTGTGTGTGTGTGTGTGTGTATTGTCTGGGGCTTTGGGGCTTTGCCAGGCCAGTCTCAAACTCTGGATCACTAGCTCAGCTGAGTACCTGTTGGGTCTCGTCAATGTCGTTAATCTAATGATTATAATGAGAAAGCAGCTGATGGCTTCAACATGCATGCTGCTGGGATCATGTAAAGCCCTGTCTTCTGTCCACTGTTGGGGCTAAAGGTCCCTGGCATAACTGGCTACGTTGACCAGCGTCATGGCAGCTTTTCTGAAGTCATTTTGTACAGTTCTGCCTGTCTACAGGACTGGAATGCTCCTTCATATGAAATCGGTTTGTTTGGACATCTGTTGTTGTTTTTTTAAGTGTGTGCGTGTGTGCATGTGTGCGCGTGCGTGCATGTGTGCATGTGTGCGTGTGCGTGCGTGCGTGCGCCTTGTCAGTAAGCATTTTTATCTCTGCTTAAAATACACTGCTGTGGGAGTTTTGACCAAGGCTGGGGCTCTGAGGGAGGGGATTGGGGGTTGAGCCGAGGGGGGGTATTAAGGAGATTTGCCCCATGCGTATTATTTTCCCAAAAATACTCTCTGTCCCACACATGGCATGCTGGGAAAAGAGTGGAGGCCCTGGGAGAGTGTCCTTGGTCATTCAACTCCTTGGCTCAAAGACGAACACCCCCAGAATTCTATCCTGGGAAGGTGGATGTGTTATTAGCTGACCTGTTAGTAATGTCACCTAAAAGCAGTTGGTTATGTGAGGCAGCAGAGCTTGTCGCAACAAGAACTGGGGATTTCCAGTGACTAGTCTACCTTTCCCTGGCCAGGTCACATACCAACACCTAGCCTTTTTGATGCTCAGTATCTTTGAGATGGCATTGATCTTCATATATTTAAAGTGAGATTTGATCTCAAGTTAACAGTGGCGTCTTATACCGCAGAAGTTAGCGTGTCGTGCTGTAACCCTTGCCGAACAAGTCAGACTGCATGACCCAGCTGAACTCCTATACAGCTTTGCTCTATAAACATGTGAGCAAGCAGAGAGACTTGTGTGTGTATATATAGTCTAAATAGATTAATAGATTAATATGGTAAGAGATGCCCTGGCGGTCATCCAAGGTGAAATATGATGGATTTTAGAGAGGTTGTCCATTCCGGGCAGATCATTGCGCACCACAAGTTGATCTGATAGGGCTAACAGAACACACAGATGATACAGGACTATGGCTGGGAGGAGAAACCTAAAATGATGGTCACAGACCAAACCAAACCACAACCAACCTTTTGTCACCGCCCTTTTCCTTATATTATTCATTAAATCGGGCATCAGAAATTAAGTTTATTTTCTTATAAGGTTGTTAATAGAAATTAATATGGATCAATCTATGTTTTGCTATGTGATGAATTCAGACAATATATGGCGATAGGTTTGTCCATATGGTCCAGTTCTTTGCCGAAGTATGTGTGCATTGGTGCTCTGCTCTCGTCCTCCTCTGAGTTGAAAGAGGAGTTACAGCCCTGTAGGGAGGCAGGGTGGAGGGGAGTTCTTTCTGTGGAACAGATATATGGCTCGGGGTTGGACTTCTAGAATATGTGGGTTCCAACTGGCACTAAAAAAAAGTTAGGCACTAATATAATAAGCATTTTTCATAATTCCTCTTTTTATTGAATGTTGAATTTGTTGTTTTTGCCAATGTTTCACCTAATTTAATACAATCATCGAAAACAAATGACTGTATGAAGAGTCCCATGTTGTCTAGAGACCTCACCAGTAATATAGCCTAGATGTTAACACAACCTAAATACTTGACAAATGCATGTCATCAAATAGACTTTTAAGATGCTACCGATGGGAGTTCCAAGACTGAATCATATCTATGGGTTAGCAGCATAAAAGAAGGAAACGGTAAGTGACGAGAGTTCGTCTTTGTGCTCGTTGCTGGTACAGATGCTGAATGTTTTGGAAACCACACTGCTAAGCAACTAATCATTCATGGGATGTTGTTCCTCCTCCCCTCTCCTTGGCTCAGCACCAGTACTGTCCCACCCTGGTCTGAGATCAGAACAACCTGTGCTGTCTGCAGTGCACATGTCTCAGATGAACTTAAAAGGACCAAGAAGATTGAATCAAGCCAGAGAACTGGTTTAAAAATGCAGCCTGGGAGTGTTATTGAAAGCTTCATATCATGGCCACCCATTGGCTGGTCAAATTCGAGTACTGTTTCTCATTGCTAGTATGAGTTGAAAATTGTATTTGCATGTTATCTTAATGTTATTTAAATTAAATTGTGTTCACGACAACTGATTTAGTCGAAATAGGCTCTCCGATTGCTTTGGATGAAAAGTCCATTCCTTATTCAAGCAGGAGACAACAATCTTGTATAAAATAAACACGGGTCATGAGCGATATTGTTGTAGAATATATTGTACCTCATTAATGAGTCAAGAGAATCCACCAAAATGAAACAGTTCTCAAATGAACTGCACTGAGTCTTGTCCTATGATTTTTTAAAATGGGACTGAAAAACACATTAGAAGGGATCGTAAGAAAATTCCTCCATACAGATCCCTCCAGATCCCTGAGATCTTTCAGTCTATGCTTTTGAACTTATCTTTGCAATTCAAACCTCAGGATTTAAATGTCATTAATGTCTGTAGACCGTGATGGCCATATTAAAATTTTGATTTTTGTGGATAATTAACCATTTCGTTTTGATTTTTGATGTGCAAAATTTAAAACGAAATAATTTGAGATAATTTGCTTATCTACCAGTGAACAAATGTCAGCCTCCTGGCTGTGGCAACCAGGTTTCTGGCCAAATGTTCACTTTTGTGGTTTGCTAAACAGCATTGGCACTTAGATTGGAACTTGTGCTTTTGGTCAAATTACATGAAAATACAGCTCTTGCTTTTTGGGTTGAGTTGAAGATCCAGAGATCCAGTAACACCCCTCTGAGCCATTGAACTATGCTCTAAGCATTGCAGTTCTTGTTTAACCAAATGCTCCCCGCACTGTTCTCCCATTTCCACTTTTGTGCCAACCAATAGTATCTACAGTCCTGTCACACCGCTTATCCAACCAGGAAGTCATGTGGATCGCTGTTAGCCTGCCGTGGAGGACATGTTTAGCCTATAAAATGTAGGGCCTACTCCAAGTGTATATGGAATATTTTTATTTCTTTGTGGACAGCAGTAACCCAGGAATGGTTCTATAACTACAGCAAGTGGATTTCCGTTCATCAGGACTGGAGAACTCCCCAACCATTCTATAAAGAAATAATGTGTGTTACACTAGAGAGTTGCAGCTTTAGAGAGTGGGAGTGGGTTCATGTGAATCTCATCTATTTCTTTGAGAAATACAGGCATGCACTCCTCTCTTACACAACAGCAAGAGCTGGTATTCGTTGGTCTCAAGGTTATAATGCTAACCATGCGGTCCATCCTAAATAGCAACCCGAATCAGACACCATAGGCTTTAACACTGTATATTTTTCTTTTCAGATTAATGAAAAATCTAACCATTATATTACACTTTTATCTAACTAAGGATTTTCATCCCAAATTGTTGGTTGTAAGAATTGCCAGAGCCAGGCAAAGAAACGAAAATGAACCCTTTTTTCAGTACAAGAATTGTTGCATTTTCAAAGTGTAATATGTTTTGCTTTAATTATTTAAGTGTAATGTATTTTAGTAAATTTTGCTTACATTATTGAGAAGTTTGTAGCCTGTGCTTGCTGGTTAGGGTACTATAGTCTTATATCCATGGTCAGTATGAACTGTGCACTAAGAAAAAATAGTATTTGATGTAATAATATCAAATATTACAACGAAAGCAAGTCAAGTATGTAATAAATATTTTTTATGTATGTAATCATAAATTTAGTCTAGACATTTCACAAATGGGAAAGGTTAATGTAGTTTAAGTAACTGTAATATACATCTATTCAATTGTTATGGGTATAATTACTGACAGTTAGTGGTTTACAGAGGGTTTAGACAGATGGTAACTTGTTTCTTTTCCCAGAAGTAGCTCCCAGGAGTATTTTCCCTTCCTCCTGTCCCAAGAGAGAGGCTTTCCACCAAGTTCCTGTTCTCTGGGGTGCCCTGAGTGGTTACGCCACTATTGAGCCAGCTGAAGCAGGATCCCAAACACAATTCAAATGGTCATTAGGAGCTTCCTGTGAACATTTTTCACTTTCCACATGAACATTCGGCAACCCTTTCTGCAATGTGCTGAGCCCTTCCGTTCCATGTGCAGAGACCAGATTTAGGTGTGAGGTGTATTTTACTGATGATGGTTCACTCCTTATTTACTTTGTGAACATCCTGTTGCTGTGTGCGTGTGGTTAAGTTACAATGTGGAGGAAAAATAATAGTGAAAATAAGACCGCCCATCTGCAGTTCTCCATTTAAACATCCCATCACTATCCAGAAATTGTATACTCCACTTTGAGTGCTGTGTATGGCGGGTTTGGCTAGTCCCCAAAGACAGCCAGTGCGCAGCTTGTGAGTTTTCTTGGTGACAAAGTGGATGTAAAATCCTAGGCAGAGCTCTGCTCCACTGGGTCTGTGTGGGAGGAACTGTTAAGATGCTTAAATAATTAGATAATTTATCTTTTTCATTACTGCCTCTCCCTAGTACGGCATTTTGACAGTTTGGTTTGGCTGCATGTTCATTAGTAAGGCTAGATATCAGTATAGGTTTTGCTGTATAAAAATGTTTTTCCCTACAGATCTGTCCATTTCTTGCTGGACTAAAGGATCACACCCAGGGAGAGAAGCCTTGGGCTAACAGTTTTCCTTCCTTCGGGCCAGCTACAGCAAAAACTCTATCAATCACCACTTTCTGTCCAATAAAGCATAAAATGTCTTTAAAATTGTTTGTAATATTTAATGTGTTTTTACAGTCCAAGCTTCACGAGAAGTAGATTTTGAGTTCAATTTGGCCTTTGCTGAACAGCTTTGGATGTATTTCTCAAAGTTAGCGTCTGTGCTGTGAATCAGGCCATCTGTTTAGCTTGAACTGTCAACAGTTCTATTCGCATGTGAAAATTATTTTCAGGACTAATTTTCGATCAGATTTGTGTGAATATTTATATCTGGAAACACATCAACTAGATTTGTCTGCATTCCCTTTCTGGTGGGTTAATGGGGTCATCTAGGCAGATCTCTTTAGTTTGGTCCCTGCCTTAATGGCTTTTAGAATGTATATAATTGGACCATTGAGCTGCTCTAGAGTATTTCCTCTTTGTTTGAGCCAACAGAATTTATAGATTCTTGATGTAACTCAGTTGTCACTCACTGGAATTGGGGGGGTACTATGGATCAGTCTGTGCGGTTCCCTCCCTCCATACATAACACTCAATATACCAGACACCACTGGTTCAACTTGGGATGGATTTTGAGCCTTGCCATAGAGATCAGATTTATAAAATGACTCTGATTGGCCAGATGGTGCAGCTATAACAAGCCACTTTAAAAAGCCAGTTTGACCTAGTCATATAATTCAGTATGTACTGAAGCTCCCTCCTCACAAGGAACACACTTCCCTCAGTATCCCAGAAGGTCGACAATGGTCCAATGGGATCAATCTCTGCTCCATGAACCTATGCAGCTCCCCTGCCAGAGACCAGATTCAATACTTGTCATTACACTTTACCTTATGTGTCTCCTTTTTACCTGTCTCCCTCTGGTTCCTAATGTCAATTAAAATAAAAAAATAAAATACAAATAAAGTACTGTCCACACTCACACCCTGAAAAAGCTTAAATTATTCCTCTGTTCCAGAATGAGTTTACTGTAAATCAGTGTAGGATAGTCCCATTGTGACAATTAAGTTAACATGTTGCAAACATAACTAAACAAATGCAAGAGCATTCATTTTGACATTGTGGTGCTTAAACGGGCTGTGGTGCCAGGACGTGACACGGGCACCGTTTTTATTTCTCTTGTTCTGTTTGACTGTAAAGACATCTTTGCTTTCGTAAAGAAGTCTCAAACCTGACTCAGCGGTGTGGGAGTTTATCCAGCGATTCATCTTGCTTGATGTGGACCTGAAGCTAACTGGTTTATTTACTTACAAGACGGCCTGTCTGTTAGGGGATTAGCCTCTCATTTATATAGCTTGAGTTAGTGGCCTGACATGAAAGTGGCCAAGATGACAGATGTCGGGGAACCGAAGGATTCTCCCTTTCATTCAGTGAGTAGCTTCTAGACAGCCAGAAGAGGCTTCTAGAGGAAAGGTTTTACCAAGATATGCTTTGATAGCCCACTAACAGTAGAGTTGTAGATGTTGGCTTGCCTGTCATACAGTTAGCAGGGAGCTGAAATAAAGCAACAGATCTTAAATATGGATATCATACACATCTTTCGTTTCCTTGGAATTCTTTGGCCTCCCAACCTTAAGGGTGGAACTAAGCTGGAACATTGAAATGCACACAAACAGAAAATCAATGGTTTCTCAAAGAGACTTGTTTGTTGATGAACACTGGAGATGATATAGAACATACCTATCCATACACATTCGATCAATTATCCACAACATTTCTGATGATTTGAAGTCTTGACAGGTCAATGGAATGCATTAGTTAATTAGCAAGGACCATAGTCCAAAATGCATCCTTTTAAACGAATTCTCCTTGTATTAGCTTGGCCAAAGCCTTGCTCCATCTACTCTGCTTCCACTACTCCCCCCTGCCGATGATGACTTGGTCCTCTAAGCACCGATCAAAACTGTCTGGTTATTTTCCTGAGTTCTGATCCCCCTGTTTCCTAAAGCCTGTGGCGCTCCTCTGTCCTCCCACCCCATCAATTCCGACCTGCTCTCTTTTCCCTGCACCAGCATTTCCCCGTTCTCCCTGTGCATGGAGAGGTGTGGCTGGTTTGGGGACAGAGGGAAAAGGAGAGGTTTTTGGCAGCAGAGCTGGCAGAGTTGCGTAAGCGCAGGAAATCTGTGGGAGTGAGAGTTTGAGTGTTTGTATTCTGATAGGAGAGTGGGTGGGAGAGTAATGGTATCCAGACCATAGTGTGTCTAGAAATGCCCAGTTTCTGCCTCTTCGCTGACTAGGGGTACAGCTTTTTGGCTTTCAGATACATCAATATATTGGCAACCTTTCAGTTTGTTGTCTTTTTAAATGTGGTGATGTCTGTTGGGTTTACTGATTGCTACTGCTGTACTTACAAAGATTATTAGGCTGTGGGTTTTCTGCATGTATGGGCTGTCCTTTTTTAGCCCTGGATAGTGGTTGAGCTGTGTTTCTAACAACTAATGGTGGTTAATGGCCCTTGTTGCTTAGAATTCATGGCTGTCTCTCCTACTGCCAGACCAACTTTGCAATTTAGAATGGCAACTCTGGTCTAAAGTGCTGTACAAAATATATACTGAAGACACTTTGGACTTCCCTCATTCGTGGTTAGAGAACTGGACAGACAATTGTTTTGAAGGGAAGACAGGAAATCTAGCCGGTTGGAAATAATTACAATCTAATTTTTCCTGTTATTGTGTGGGTAGATTGTAGTTTGAGTAGGATATTCTTGCAAGGGAATTGGAAAGGCAGGGTTTCTGACTTTAACCACAATAGACAAATTATACTACAGAGGGATTATAGGCTGTAATCTGTGTCCTTACATAATAATCATATACACAAGACTGCCTAGACTATCATATTGGTCTTTTGAAGTGTTCATCTAGATGGATTTGTTTGACTTTCCCCTATAGCTTGTGTGATGTTCCTTTCATGTTGTTTTGCCTCAGTGCCTCAGTGGCAGCCTGTTGGTCTTGGCGGTTGGTGCTTGCATTAATGTGTGTAGTCCAGGTCCTATGGAAAATGTAGTTTTTGCAGGTCTTTCTGTGCATTATGTGATTATGTTCCATGAGAGCTGCATACTGGGCTGTGTTGTCGCTACAGCTGTAGTAGCAGTCAGGTGAAATGGAGGAGCGTTACATAACAGCATCTCAGCTAATCGGAATCCGTACTAGAATTCAGTAGCTCATTCGAGTGGCTTTCATGAATGTGTCCTTCTTTACCTTAATAGTAACTCCTGATTTGAATATTCATTGTATTTATTCGTAGAGAGGGATCAGTGAAGTCCACGTTAATTTAACTTCAGAATCGATGACGAATTCAATGTGAAATATCTGATTTGGCTTGTGTAACAGGCTGGAATTTCTGTCTCCAACAAAAACCTAAATAAAGCAGGAAAGCTAAAGTAAAAAAATATATATTTTCTCACAAAATGAACAAAAAAGGTGCTGCTTGAAAAGGTGAACAGATCTTCCAGTCCTAGACCGTGTGAAAGTAAACAACGGAAATAAGGAAATAACATCATAAACAACTTCTGACTAGTCCGATAAACTGTTTGGGGGGAGATAAAGCAGACTGAGCTAACTTATTCTATCTTGAAGAAGTAAATAGAATTGTCTCCTGATGTAGTTTCTTGTGTGTCATTTCCACTCCCCTCATAACTGCTCCAAAGTGAACTCAAAGCTGTTGAGTTCCTGGCCTGAGGATGCTTAAATAGGGCAGAGACAAGACGGCGGTTAATGAAAACAGGTGAATTTAATTGTTCTCTGCCCTACTCACCCCTCAGGCCGGTTTCCCCCTGGGTCCTTGCGTCTCGATGATATTCATTCTTCACAAATGTACTAGTATTGTCAGTGTGAATGGCCTCTTTCTCTATCAGCTTGCACACTCATCCTGTTATTTCACTTTTACTGAATATCTCATGAAAACTATTGTACGCTGAATTTAGTAGTATATAACGTTTCCTTTTTTCAGTGTCTTTGCCAAAGGGTAGAATTTGTATTTTGGTTGCTGATTTAATGCATATATGCCTATCCACAGCAATACCGTTGTGATTGTCACCACGTCCGTTGTTTATGAGACTAGGTTTACTCTACTGTCACCTTCACTGTAGATCTCAGGCAGCGGTGATTAGTGGTTGTAGCTGAGGCAGAAGTCTGACATCTCCACTCTTCTTAAAGCCAAATGTGCTATTACTGGGGGGAAGGGAGGCCAGGGAAGGATTTTCCTTGGTGCACGCTTACTGTTGATCAATAAAGACCCATTTATAATGAGTCTACATAGCAAGAGTGTATTTACACAGAGACCACTGAAATACCGCGGGTGCTGTTGACCACCGTGCAAAGAGGAATGCTGTCTGAACTGAACGTGACTGAGACTGGCACAACGAATCATCTGTGCACTCGTCTGATTCGCATGATCACACTAAGATTGGCGTATTTTATTAATGTTGGCACACCTCATGTTCATGTGATTGGCTGAGCCATTGTCACGCGAGAAACTCCCGCCTCTTACGTCAGTACTACAGCTGCCTTGTTGAAAAGCTTCTCTAGGCTGAGAGTTGGGCTGACCAGACTTAAGCATCTGGTCACCCGCCACTGAGGAATCTACAGTATAAAAAATGCCATTGCTTTCATCAGCTTCTTACACTCAAAATCTGAGAGAAATATAGCATTTTATTTGAGGTACAATGTTTTGAAGGAAAATAATCTTAATAAATATTTGTTTCCCAAATTAAATAGGATGTCATGATTATTGGCTCTTCTAAAACAGACACAATTGACACACACAAGGCAAAATTCTTGAAGCGTGCAGTATGCCGATTAGTTTGATCGCATGCTTCCCAATTGCAACAGTTTGTGAATATTTTATGGCAACAGCTTGTGGCGAGTGGGTTCATTTTGTTCTTCTTTTCGGGAGATTGTGCACTAAATTTTTTTTGTGCACACATTAATAATTCAGCAACATATGGAAGGTTGGAGAAGCAAAATGAAATGAGTGAAAAGGTTGTTGCTCTTCATTACTTAGGCAACAGTCAATAATTAGGAAGTTTAAATCAGCAGAAGTTTGTTGTTAACCTACCTGGAAGAGTAGCCAAGCATATTATGGCCCCACTCACAGTGGTTACAGAATTTGGTTGAATGTTGCGGTCACTAAGTCTACAAAATAACAATTAGTCACCACCTCCATGCTAACAAGATATTTGTATATCTTGTCAAACAAAAGCCTATAGTGTAACGAAGACCCCATCACCTGGAGTTTGCAAATATAATAGATATTTAGTTTGGAACTTGGTTCTATGGTCAGGTGAGGCAAAAATACAGCTTTTGGCCACAATCACCAGAGTTGGGGTTAATGTTAAAAGATAGATGGAGGGAATAACCTAATCCTCACTGTGATGTACAGGGATGGATATGTGGTATTGTAGGGCTGTTTTTGCTTCTAAACACCCAGGGAACCTTCAGCCTTGTCAGAATACATGGCATTATGGAGTCTGTCAAATACCAGGACATTTTAGACCAAAACATATCTGCCTCTGCAAGGAGGCCAACACTGAGTTGTTGCTGGATATCCCGATCTCCAGAACAAGTGTTGAGTGAGTTGAAGGACTCAGATTCCTTACTATGTGTTTTCCTACTGTACCTCATCAAATGTTGTAGGAGACTGCCATTACCGTGGCCAGGGCAGGGAGCAAAGAACTAAATGCGGTGTTGCCAACAATCATGAGATGTTTTTGAGAAAAATATGTATTTCTTGATTAAGAATTGATTTTATCTTTGAACAACTGTACTTCATTTTTGGTGTAAGATCAAGCTTAAAGGCTTTTCTGCTTATCGTTATAAAAAGGTCCAGTAATTCTGAAAAACACTGTATGAGCAGTATGTATGTACGTACCCAGACATTTTAAAACATTTAAGACCCACTTGTCGTTTTTGCCTGCAGATACCTCTCTTAAGTAACTTTATCGTGGCTCTAATACAAATTCCATTCTTCGGTGGATCATAAGACATAGCTCTGTAGTCTCCGACCGGCCCTCGAACTCCAGTCTAATGAGGTGGTGACGTGTGGATCCTCAATTCCTCTCCACTGGTCCTACTATGGTCATGGCTGCATTCTTAGTGTCTCACTGTGTCTCACTGTCAAGTGGAGGAGGAAGGGAGTGGAAAAAAACTCAATTTTCAGTTTACTAGCAAAGGGAATGAATGTTGGCATTCTCTAAGGAATGTTGCGCAATGTGATGTCAATGTGGTCTAAAAGGACTTTTATGTCACTGAATGTGAATACCACTGCAGAGTTTGGTCTGGTCAATGATGTCATTTTCAGACTGACAATGCTGCACAATGCATTCCCAATGGTTGGCCTCTGGAACTATTGAGACGTGTCAACTTCCTTTTATTGGCTGGATTTAGGATTACCTTGTGGATTACCACATAGTTTCCAAAGGTATGGCCCCTCCTCGCTCTGGCCAGGTCAGTTACAGTACTATACTATGTCTGTGTGAATGCCATTCTTTTAAAAGACATGACATTGCAGAGGTGTCTGGAAGTCAATGAATGGCAGACTTTATTCCAGCCAGGCTCTGGTTAGTTTCTTTTTGGCCACAAAGCGTGGTTGTTATCAGAGCCCTTGATGCCAGCTCCATGGGAACTGTGGAAAGTGAATAATCACCATGGAGAGCCATGCTAGGTCACTGAAGGACTGGGCTGCCTGTTCAAAATTCCTAGTCTCTCTTTAGTGTCTGTGAGGATGCTCGTTAAGGATCGTTATGATAACCGTCCTCTTAGTGTTCTTAGTTTTAGAAAAAAAAGGCTTGTACGTCAACGTTTTAACATGATTCTCCTTTTATATTCATCTTATTTATGAAATGGTATATTCACACATTGAATGTGATTATAAAGGAGATAATAAAAGAACAACTATTTCCTTTGACTGTCTGGAATATGTAATCTATGCACTATAGTCCATTCCCAAGTGGACCTGCCCTTCCTTTTGTCCTATAAATAATAATCAACGGATGCCTGTTATGGTCTGAATAGATTGTATTTCGGCTGGTGGCCTTACATGGTTATTCCTGGAACTTGATAATGACAAGTCATGTCCAGAAGTTTGCTTCAGTCATATGCACACTGACTTAGGCTTTGTTTCAAAATAGTATAGGGAGTGGCTAATAGCTTAGATGGGGTACTGGAAAAGAATTTGTCTGAAACAAACCTTTCTGGCCCTACAGGTCTGAATAATATATCCACATCAGTGACTTGAGCAATCCTTTGCTTCTCAGCAGCCAAGGGTAACAAAGTTTTGTTTGTTATAATATGAAGCAAAGAGTTAGCGTGCTGTGCAATGATGAAACTGTTTCAAAGGCTATGTCACTTCAAAGTGTTATTTGTGTACCTTGGCGGTAGGGACTGTCTTTCTCCAAGCAACCTTGACCAAATCTCAACAGCTGTTGAACCATAGTCCAGATGCTCACACTGAGTTCCTCTTATGTCAGGACCTGGGGAAGTCTGAAGTTTGACCAAATTGTCAAAAAGCTGATGGATGACCACCAAAATGTTAAAATCATAAAAGCAAAGACAAAAAAAACAAAGTGCTTGTACAGGTACCCAAGCCTAAGGGAAAAGATGTTGAAGCACAGTTGCTAGGAAAAACTCCCTATATGGCAGGCACCAAGGAAGGTTCCTAGAAACCTAAACCTGGATACCTGATTGTTTCTGAAAAGCATCGCTAATTGAAAGGGTCCTAAATGAAAGGATGTCTTGGTCATAATAGTGAGACGGCCAACATGTTAATACAGACTCGTTGGCCGTGTTTGTATTAAGTTATTCAAGTTATTAAAAGTTATTTTGGCATAAACCTGAACCGGTCACTATGCATGTAGCTTGCTGTACCTTTTTAAACTCATTCCTTTATACATTAAGTATTGTGGGACAAAGACTCCTGAAAAAGACTCCTGGTTTTTGGATTCCTGGTTACTGGATGTGATTCATGTTGTTGTCCTGACACGGTGTGGCTACTAGCTCTGATGTTACATTTGGTTTGTGATGAATAGATAGCTATGTTTATCCATTTACAAATTCTGCATATTTGCTATGAAAATGTTGACCCTGATCTTTTTTAACAAAATAAAACATTTCAGACCAATTGCTTAAATTTTAAATATCGTACAGCATTTAGGAGCACAAACAACATTTATTTTAATACCGTCTTACACATTTGTATCAATAGTGCCAATAATCAACTGAATGTAGAGGATGACACTTTGATAGAAAATGTTTCCAAACCTTCTCACTTCTTGAACTATTCCCTTTGCTTTTCCTGATCAAGTGAAATGGGGATGTTTTGGACTTGCTTTTGTGTTATACTTGGCAGGCTGGTAGTGTAGGCTGAGATGGAACACTGTACCATTTTATTTTGCACTGAAGGCTCTTGGCTGTTTGGTTTCCATGGAGATTTTTAGTTCAGTGTAGATAAAGGCCCGTTACAGTCACGGAAATGATTCAGTGGGATACTGGAGAGGGAATCTCTTTAATGTGTTCTTGTTTTCTTCCCTATGTAAAGCAAATAATCAAGCACCCATTCTGTTTCCTTTTTGAATAGTTTCTCTATTCTGTGGTTACTAATGAACATATTTAATAATATTAACAATAATTCTTCCATGGTTTTTTTCTTCATCTCAAATTCTTGTAAAAGCTAAACAAAATAAATAATACTGCTATGATTTTCTGGATCTGGACTACAGTGTTCTGCCAGAGTGTTTTCAGTTGTCAAAACCTCCATCAGATGGAACAGCAGTTAAAATGGGACCACATGGCTTGAGCAGAGGGATTTTCTATGTGGTCATCGAGGGAATTAAGCAGGAGCCGTGTGTAATCCAGACTTCGATACATTTGACAATTGAAAACTAAAAAGAAAAAACATTCGAACCAACAAAAAAGTACTTAAATTATGAAATATTTATAAAATGTTCTGGAGTTTTCTGCCTAAGCTGCCTCAAGGCACCATGGCAAGCACCAAACTGGTAAATGGTCATATAATATTGTGAAAGATAGCCAGATTTGTGTTTGGCCACATGCAGCTTTTAAAACTGAGATCTGGAATAGGTGCCCCTCCCTGGCATGTTGATCTATTGTGGGATTCATTATACATTTCGGGCTTAAGTTTCATTGTTCTACATTCTATCCTGTTCTATTGTGCATGATAGAACAGAACAGCGGAAAGTTTAGGTTTTAGTTATTAGCATTTCACTGTGGATTCCAGCTTTTGGAACATTTTTGAAAAGTTGACAGTTTTGGGGTTATTGTGAACAATCATTCTGAGGATGCAATCATGTATCTCCCTTCCCCCCAGGGTTTTAGAGCATCCTATGCCAGTGTTCTGCCATCCTGGCCTGCAATGACACAAAAGTTGACCTCTGTGTTATTGATATGCCAGCCTGCAGATCTGTCTGTTATTTGACCCCTGATGTGCTAATTTTGAGTTTGTACTCGGAAAGACAGTGTGTGTTGTTTTTCTGTCTACTCTGAAGACAGGACAGGAGAATTAGGAGATTACCCTCAATAAGACAGGCTTCCAAAGTGCAATGAGTGGCTTATTTTTAAATGCAATCAGTTGTCAAATAAAGGGTGCTTGTATGACTGTTCAGCTCACATAGAAGTGTGTAGCTGTAAAATTAAAGTTTTTCTTTGCATATCCCACACCCTCAGAGATTGGGGTCAGATCCAGACATTAACCTTTATCGGCAGCAATCCTGAAGCAGTTAGGGTAAGTGCCTTGCTCAAGAGCAGATGAAAAGATCACCTCATTTGCCCTGGCTTTGATCCAGCAACCTTTCGTTAACTGGCTCATTACTTGGACTGCCAAGCCTCCCTGCTTCTCTCTCTACACTGCTGTCTGTGTTGAAAGTCATAATAAGAACGTAGTTGGGGTTGGTTAGTTGTTCATATACGATACCTCCAAGACCACTGGCCGGATTTTGACTAATCTTAGATGTTGCTTGTTGAAGTTTGTGTACTGTGAACGTAAAGAGGAGTTATGACGGAGTGTCATGTCTCGCTGTCATCCACCCCCTGAAACACCCAGAACATCCGGTTCTTTGGGGCCCCGTCAAGGGATGTCATGTGGTTGTCAGTACTGTCAGTGTTTGTATATTGTGTGTCTGCGTGCACTGTCATGGATAATGAATACACCCCCTGTAGACCTGTCAGATGGGTGAGTTCTGTAATAGGATGAGCAATGGATGAATACGAGCCGCAGTACAATTTGTTGAAGGTCAGCTTATTACATTCTGCTCTCCCCCCTCTCTGTGAGGTGCTTGTCCCTCTCTATGACACAGGCTGAAATGCAGTATGTCTTAGGCCTGTTATCCATCTACCGCCTTAGTGTGTACATGCTACATACATAAGCACATGACTACATATCAGCATCTAGTGTCTCCCTGCCATGTATATTCTGCATTAACGGAAGAGAAATCCTTTCTTCTGTCAATCTCTGTCTTACCAAACACAACCGGTGAACGCTGCATCTCTCTGTCTTACCAAACACA
>JACXGI010014719.1:0-18474 GCA_016801175.1 Esox masquinongy | reverse complement strand
TGCAGAAGAGCTGAAGGCCACTATCAGAGCAACCTGGGCTCTCATAACACCTGAGCAGTGCCACAGACTGATCGACTCCATGCCACGCCGCATTGCTGCAGTAATTCAGGCAAAAGGAGCCCCAACTAAGTATTGAGTGCTGTACATGCTCATACTTTTCGTGTTCATACTTTTCAGTTGGCCAACATTTCTAAAAATCTTTTTTTTGTATTGGTCTTAAGTAATATTCTAATTTTTGGAGATACTGAATTTGGGATTTTCATTAGTTGTCAGTTATAATCATCACAATTAAAAGAAATTAACATTTGAAATATATCAGTCTGTGTGTAATGAATGAATATAATATGCAAGTTTCAGTTTTTGAATGGAATTACTGAAATAAATCAACTTTTTGATGATATTCTAATTTTATGACAAGCACCTGTATTAACAGTCCATATGTTTAATAACGGTCTATAGGTCTAATAACAGTCCATATGTTTAATAACGGTCTATAGGTTTAATAACAGTCCATATGTTTAATAACGGTCTATAGGTCTAATAACAGTCCATATGTTTAATAACGGTCTATTATTAGACCTATAGACTGTTATTAAACATATGGACTATTATTAAACCTATAGACTGTTATTAAACATATGGTCTATTATTAGACCTATAGACCGTTATTGAACATATGGACTATTATTAAACCTATAGACTGTTATTAAACATATGGACTGTTATTAGACCTATAGACTATTATTAAACCTATAGACTGTTATTAAACATATGGACAGTTAATAGACCTATAGACCGTTATTAAACATATGGACTGTTAATAGACCGATAGACCGTTATTAAACATATGGACTATTATTAAACCTATAGACTGTTATTAAACATATGGACTACTGTATTATTAAAACTATAGACCGTTATTGAACATATGGACTATTATTAAACCTATAGACTGTTAATAAACATATGGACTATTATTAAACCTATAGACTGTTATTAAACATATGGACTATTATTAAACCTATAGACTGTTATTAAACATATGGACAGTTAATAGACCTATAGACCATTATTAAACATATGGACTGTTATTAGACCTATAGACTGTTATTAAACATATGGACTGTTAATAGACCTATAGACCGTTATTAAACATATGGACTATTATTAAACCTATAGACTGTTATTAATCATATGGATAGTTAATAGACCTATAGACCGTTATTAAACATATGGACTATTATTAAACCTATAGACCATTATTAAACATATGGACTGTTAGTAGTTGCTATCACTCCATTTTGCAAAGCCATGCCATACCCTGTGGACACTTGATTAGAGACAATTTCCTCCTAAAGCAGGAATATGACCCAAAGCACAGCTCCAAACTATGCAGGGACTATTTAGGGAAGAAGCAGTCAGCTGGTATTCTGTAATCTGTAATGCAGTGGCCAGCTCAGTCACTGGATCTCAACCATACTGAGTTGTTGTGGGAGCAGCTTGTCTGTATGGTACGTAAGAAGTGCCCATCAAGCTAATCCAACTTGTGGGAGGTGCTTCAGGAAGCATAGGGTGAAATCTTTCAGATTACCTCAACAAATTAAAAGATAGAATGCCAAACGTCTGCAAGGTGGTAATTGCTGCAAATGGATGATTCTTAGACGAAAGCAATTTTTGAAGGACACAATTATTATTTTAATTCAAAAATCATTATTTCTAACCTTGTCAATGACTGTATTTCTTGTAAATGTTGCTATACTTCCTATTCAAATTAATTTCATGTATGTTTTCATGGAAAACAAGGACATTTCTAAGTTATTTTGAACGGTAGTAAATGTAGCCATCATATTGGAGATATCAGCTGTGCTGTTAAATGGATTGCTGAAGATATCAGTTGTAAGGTTAAAGGGGTTGTTGGAGATATCAGCTGTAAGGTTAAAGGGGTTGTTGAAGATATCAGTTGTAAGGTTAAATGGATTGTTGGAGATATCAGCTATAAGGTTAAATGGATTGTTGAAGATATCAGTTGTAAGGTTAAAGGGTTTGTTGGAGATATCAGTTGTAAGGTTAAAGAGGTTGTTGGAGATATCAGTTGTAAGGTTAAATGGATTGTTGGAGATGTCAGCTGTAAGGTTAAATGGGTTGTTGGAGATATCAGCTGTAAGGTTAAATGGATTGTTGGAGATATCAGCTATAAGGTTAAATGGGTTGTTGGAGATATCAGTTGTAAGGTTAAATGGATTGTTGGAGATATCAGCTGTAAGGTTAAATAGATTGTTGGAGATATCAGCTGTAAGGTTAAAGGGGTTGTTCATTCACCATCTAATCTACCCAGACCTTGAGATGTGCCCTTAGGAGATGATTAACGTTATTTGCTTCACCTGTGAGTGGTCAAAATTTTTTTACTCATCAGCTTATTTCCTTAACTCTGAATAAACCCACAGTATCTCTAAGACTAACCAGTTTTAAGAGCGTGTTTGATAACTGCTGATTTTCCAAGTTATTTTGGCCTTAAGGTAGTTTGGATATTTTTGAATGCATGCCTAATCTACAAAGACCAGCCATTGTTTTGCCCATCTGGAAGCCAGAGAGTTCAAGCCAACTGATGTGTATAAAAGTATAAACTACCTTTAGAGGTTTTGATACTGAGGCTGAAGCATTCATATATAGCACATAAACATAACCCAGGACTGAAGAGTGGCTTGTAGAAACCATGTCTAATCAATAGCTTCTTCATCAACTCTGTAATGTGTGTTTTAAAGAGAGATTTTAATTCACTCCAAATCCCAAAGTATTTCTAGAAAGGAACAGGTTGTATAACAGAACTGTCAAGGGTAATGATTTTGAAATCACCTAAATGTTGATTTTGGGATTTCGAGGATAGCATATACAGCTCCGGAAAAAATTAGTGGTCTCTTAATTTTTTCCGGAGCTGTATTTTGTTTTACTTCCATTTAACTCCAGATTAAGCGTTATTGTTACGTCCTGATGTGTTTCACCCGTTGTCATGTCTCCACCCCCCACCAGGTGTCACACCCTGATGTGTTTCACCCGTTGTCATGTCTCCACCCCCCACCAGGTGTCACACCCTGATGTGTTTCACCTGTTGTCATGTCTCCACCCCCCACCAGGTGTCACACCCTGATGTGTTTCACCTGTTGTCATGTCTCCACCCCCCACCAGGTGTCACACCCTGATGTTTCACCCGTTGTCATGTCTCCACCCCCCACCAGGTGTCACACCCTGATGTTTCACCCGTTGTCATGTCTCCACCCCCCACCAGGTGTCACGTCCTGATGTGTTTCACCCGTTGTCATGTCTCCACCCCCCACCAGGTGTCACGTCCTGATGTGTTTCACCCGTTGTCATGTCTCCACCCCACACCAGGTGTTCCCGGTTCCCCATTAGCCCTCTGTGTATTTAACTCATGTTCTCTGTTCTGGCGGTTGCCAGATTGAATTGTCTTGTACAGTTGTTTCCAGCGTACCTTGTTTCTAGTGTTCTCCCCGTTGCCTTTGTCGCCTATCTGTCTTCCCGGTGTTTTGATCTCTGCCTGTTTGTTTCCCTGACCAACGCATCTGTCTGCCCCTGTGTACCTCTGCCGCTCTGCTCTGTTGCCAAGCTCTGCATATCCACTGACTACGAGACTGCTTTTCCCTGTACCTGTTAATAAACATTTCATACGGAATCTACCCTGCCTTCATGTCCGCATTTGGGTCCACTTTTCATCCTCGTGTCAGCTATATGGTAATTTTGTAGATTTTGAAAATCAGACTGTAAGTGTGCAAATGCTTGATCAAGAGACAGGACAGCAGTGTACTCTGTCATCAGCATAAAAGTGAAAATGACAGTTTCTCAGACACCAGTGTTGTAGTCAAGACCACCTAAACTCAGACCAAGTCATGACCAAGACCAGAGTGTATCGAGACTGCAACAAGACAAAGACTTTGAGGGGTCGAGACCAAGTCAAGACCAACACCAAGGCAGGACGAGACCGGGTCAATACCAAGACCAAGGCAGGGCGAGACCAGGTCAAGACCAAGACCAAGGCAGTGCGAGACCGGGTCAAAACCAAGACCAAGGCAGGGCGAGACCGGGTCAAAACCAAGACCAAGGCAGGGCGAGACCAGGTCAATACCAAGACCAAGGCAGGGCGAGAGCGGGTCAAGACCAAGACCAAGGCAGGGTGAGACCGGGTCAAGACCAAGGCAGGGAGAGACTGGATCAAGACCAAGACCAGTGCAAGTCCCACACCTCATGACACACTTAAGAAACAAGGCAAGCCTAGTTCAGCCGGCCCAGAATAGAAAGTGTGGCCATCTCGAGATTCGAACACAGAGCTGTACATTTGCTGGGTGTCTCCATCCTGAACAAATCCACTTTTGCCACTGGCCATTTTAATAGTTAATTGGCCATTCGTGAATGACATTGATACAGTTAAACTGATTAACGTTTCTTACTAAGTTGACCTCCGCCACAAATAGCATCTATGTATGACGTTTGCCACTGGCCGTTTTAACAGCGTATTAGCCAGTAATAAGTTTTACCGGTATCTACTAACTTAATGGAATAGTCATAAGAATTGAGCAATTGCTAGCGAGTCTGCCAAAGCTATTTTATTTCATGGCATAAGAACATATTTTTTGCTTTCATGGCAAAACAACATACTTTTCTCTTTCATTCGTGAATGACATTTATAAAATAACTATCAATAAAGGCGACGATAACTAACTTTTTCATCAAGTGAAAAGACGACAGAATTGTGGAATCTACCAGAAATAATTAATAAATGTCATTGCTCTCAATGGATTCGATCTTAGGTCTTCCACAAGAGGCACTGTCTTTAACCACAACGCCACGGCATTACACATTTCAGCAGTCGCTCGACTCCATTGAGGATTGTGTTAAACTGGCTAATGTTTCTTATTAAGTTTACCTCCACCATAGCATCTATGAACTGTATTGCTTTTGCCACTGGCCGTTTTAACAGCTTATTAGCCAGTAATAGGCTTACTAGTATCTACTAACTTCCTAGGAATAATCATAAGAATTGAGCAATTGCTAGCGAGACTGAAGATGAACTTTTCCATGCCAGAAACAGTCACAATATAACCGTATACAGTTTTAGTTAAGGCTTACTATAACGTAACTACTGTATGTTAAGCCAGCAAATGTGTTTGTCTATCCTGACCAAAAACGCATGCACGGATACGTACTTCGAAAATCCACCAGAAACAGTCACAATATAACCGTAAAATATTTTATTTCAGGCTTGCTATAATGTAGATACTAACGGTTTTAGCCAGCAAAGTTTTTGTCTATACGGAATAATTCATAATGCGTACTTCGCTGCGCCTGCGAGAAGATACGAACTTTGGACCTATAGTTCACAAGTCCGCTTCTCTAACCACTATGCTATTTAACAAGGGTCAGTCAGTCAGTCAGTCAGTCAGTCAGTCAGTCAGTCAGTCAGTCAGTCAGTCAGTCAGTCAGTCAGTCAGTCAGTCAGTCAGTCAGTCAGAGACATTCACTCTTCTTGGCCGGCTCCACTTACGCGGTCCGGCAAAAAAAATCTGAAAGATCCAACTTTCCTATAAAAACACCCACAGGAAGCATTCATCTGTTTTATTGCCATACATACACAAACCACAAAAGAAGTAGGGTTTGTCTAGGTAAAATGTTAGATTTGATCTGTGACTGTATATTTGAACTCAAAATTAGCACTCTTAAAGCAGTGCCATGTGCTTATGGCCATGCAAAGCAGCCTATTTAATATGTAGGAGCACAGTACAGCAGTGTTAAACTTAACTTTATTAAGTCAGGAGAGGTATGCAGCTGACATTAGTTAACGTTTATGTAACATAACTTTATATTCATCATTAGCTACATAGCTTTATGTGGTCTGGCTTGTCATTGTTTATCACAAACAAAAGCTGACAAGCAACTGAAATTAGCCCCTGAAACATACCGTTACATAGGTAGCTAATACTCACTAAATCTCTTTGGGTAAAGGGGGAAGAGATTTCTGAAGACTTTTGGTTCAGAGGCAGATTGCAAACGTTAGGTAGCTAGCTTTGCTGGTGTCACTTACACATAGCTTACCTTTTTATAGAGTATATTTTCTTTCTAAATGCTGGTAAAAGTTTGATGTAGTCCCAGCCGTCTCAGTGAGCGTCTTTACACACTTCTGGTTGTTTTCATTCAGACGATATTGTAAACTCTTTGTGGTTCAGGTAACCAAATCTAATTATAGCTGATTTGGCCTATATCATCCAGACAGCCACTGCTTCACCTATCTCCCTCATCCACTTTTGTGGTGCGGGGAGGGGTGATGGGTGATAACAAATTAAAAATGAGTGGAGTTATTGGTTGCATTTGAAGCGTGACATTTTACATCCAATCACAGTAATGTTTTTAACAAATAAATTTAACAATGCACAGGCAATTTAGTGATATTGCCGCAGTTGAGGTCTTGACCAGTCTTGAAATAAAATCCTAAATCCTCTTTGTCCGAGACCGACACAAGACCAAGGAAAAATGTGGTTGATTCCGAGATGAGACCTTCAAACACCGGTCTTGATTACTACAACACTGTCAGATACAAAGTCAACAATAAACAATCCGACACTGAACCCTGGGGAATTCCTTTGTGAACTTTGTTACAATAGCCTTGGTTCTATCAGTAAGATACAGGTGTCCACAGTCAAGCCCAACAAGGTCAATTTCTTAATCAAAGTGGAATGATCAAAAGTAACAAAAGCCTTAGAAAAATCAATAAACCATTAGATTTTTCATCCAATGCTTTGGCAGGACTTCCGGTTTGGTAGGTGGGACTTCCTCTGTCACGTATGCAGGGGTGGGACTTCTGGTATGACGTATGCTCGGGGGTGGGACTTCTGGTATGACATATGCTCGGAGTGGTACTTCCTATGTGACATATGTTAGGAGTTGTAACTTCTGGTATGATGTACAGTGGATATAAAAAGTCTACACACCCCTGTTAAAATGCCAGGTTTTTGTGATGTAAAAGATTGAGACAAAGATAAATCATGTCAGAACTTTTTCCACTTTTAATGTGACCTATAATGTGAACAATTCAATTGAAAAACAAACTGAAATCTTCAAGGGGGAAAAATGAAAAATAAAAACCTTACAATAACCTGGTTGCATAAGTGTGCACACCCTCTTATAACTGGGGATGTGGCTGTGTTCAAAGTTAACCAATCACATTCAAACTCATGTTAAATAGAAGTCATTACACACCTGCCATCATTTAAAGTGACTGCTTAATCACAAATAAAGTTCAGCTGTTCTAGTAGGATTTTCCTGACATTTTCTTAGTTGCATCTCAGAGCAAAAGCCATGGTCCGCAGAGAGCTTCCAAAGCATCAGAGGGATCTCATTGTTGAAAAATATCAGTCAGGAGAAGCATACAAAAGAATTTCCAAAGCATTAGATATACCATGGAACACAGTGAAGACAGTCATCATCAAGTGGAGAAAATATGGCACAACAGAGACATTACTAAGAACTGGATGTCCCTCCAAAATTGATGAAAAGACGAGAAGAAAACTGGTCAGGGAGGCTTCCAAGAGGCCTACAGCAACATTAAAGAAACTGCAGGAATTTCTGGCAAGTACTGGCTGTGTGCTACATGTGACAACAATCTCCTGTATTCTTCATATGAATGGGCTATGGGGTAGGGTGGTAAGACGGAAGCCTTTTCTTACAAAGAAAAACATCCAAGCTCGGCTGAAGTTTGCAAAAACAAACATCAAGTCCCCCAAAAGCAAGTGGGAAAATGTGTTATGGTCTGATGAAACCAAGGTTGAACTTTTTGGCCATAATTCCAAAAGGTATGTTTGGCGCAAAAACAAGACTGCACATCACCCAAAGAACACCATACCCACAGTGAAGCATGGTGGCAGCATCATGCTTTGGGGCTGTTTTTCTTCAGCTGGAATCGGGGTATTAATGGCCCAGCCAGAGCCCAGACCTGAATCCAATTGAACATCTGTGGGGTGATCTGAAGAGGGCTGTGCACAGGAGATGTCCTCGCAATCTGACAGATTTGGAGCGCTTTTGCAAAGAAGAGTGGGCAAATATTGCCAAGTCAAGATGTGCCATGCTAATAGACTCCTACCCAAAAAGGGGGTGTGTGGTTTGAAATTTATGGTGGCTTTGATGTTAAACAATAGGGCCCAAGTGTTCGGGAATGTTAAATTCCCCAGACATTCGATGTTATGATGAGTAACGATAAGTTTGATATTTAACATTAACTCACTCACTCAGTAAGAGACATTCGCTCTTCTTGGCCAGCTCCGCTTACGTGGTCCAGCAAAAATTTAAAACATTAACATGTAAGCATTTGTCTTTCCAGAGTCTTGAGCAACCCCCACAAGGAAATAGTCAGACAGTGTGGTATCATCCCACTACTCCAGAAACTGATTGAGAATGGTTATTTGCAAACAGGTGATGGCATAATGGCTGATAAGGGATTTTTGATAGAAGGAGACTTGAATGCAATTGGTCTGCAGTTAAACCTGCCACCCTATGCAATGTCTAAGAGGCCAATGCCAGCTGGAGATGTGCTCACAACAAATCACATAGCAAAGCACCGGGTACATGTAGAGAGGGCCGTTGCTTAAATAAAGAGGTTCAAGATTGTGTCAGACAGAATTCATAATACTAGGTTAGGGAACATAAATCACATCTGGTATGTAGTGAGCATGCTGTCAAATGCCCAGCCAAACATTCTTAAAAAGTAAGGGCACCCTCCAGGACACCAGTAGCAACATTGACAGTGTGTCTTATGTAATTCTATATCTTATTTATCTTATCTCACCTGGTGGCTTAAACCAGTGGTTCCCAAACCTCTCCTGGGGGCCCCCAGCCATTCCATCTATTAGATGTATCCCAGAGCTAGCACACCTGAATCATCTTATGAACTAATTAACAAACCCTTACCTGTTGAATCAGGTCAGCTAGTTCAAGGCAAAAACTAAACTGTGAGATGTCTGGGGGTCCCCAGGAGAGGTTTGGGAACCACTGGCTTAAACCACACCCCCCAGCATACTTCCTGCCTCCAACTTCTACCTCAAGTGGGGTTTCATCTGCAGTGCAGCTTATGGTTACATCTGACATCTCTCTCAGTAGGTCATAAATGCCTGTTCCTAGCACTTTCCTAAAACCAGAAATAAATTCAGAAGAGCCTGACTGTCTATGGTGCTATACAGTACACAGAAAGCAAAAACATACTTGTTGTGGATATAACTGGACATTAATCGTGCCACACATGGTTTTGCTGGAAATCATTATTTCTTGATGACAGATTTCTTTTTCTCAGAATAAATTTACTTCAATTAAAGGTTGGATGTTTCTCATTTTTTTCAGTGTGACGTTAAGCTTATTCACTAAAAGGTGAATTTTTTATAACCCTTTTTTACTCATCTTTACCAGGTGTGCCAATAATTGTGGAGGGCACTGCATTTGTGCTAATGTGACCATTAACACGACTAACTTACTACTACTAATGTTAGCTAGAGATCTCTAATATTAGCTTGTCATGTTGGGGCTCTCATAGGCTTAACTTTAACTTTCTGCTGAAGGTGATAGGATGTTGACTGATAAAAGATTTCAAAAATAGCAACAAAAACAACATACCCGGCAGTGCAAGAGCATGACTAGTCCACAAGGCAGGGCTGGTTGCATTTTAGGATGAGTTTATGGGGTTTCTCATTCTTTGATTGAGATCTATATGATTGTGCTTCAATTATTGTGTCCCCTTCCTTGTTTATTTGAATATTGTGAACATATCCTTCCACTGCATATTGCGCTCACTTTTGCCTCGATCTGGAGGAAATCACAGAGGTATTACTCCAAAAAGAATCACTTACACTTTCCCCTCCATGCTTGGCTGTTTACAGTAGATGCCGGTTACAAAGAAATGCCAGTTGATCATGAATACAGGAAAATCAGGATGGATCAGCCTTCATCTGAAAATGCTGAACGCCTTGCATTGTGCTGCCCATGCTAAAACGTTCTTTCCGCCAATCTTTCTCTATGACTGGGCCACTTGAGACCTCTACCCTTCTCTATGGTGGAAGTGGCTGAAAGAGGTTCTATGAAGGTCATGACACTACACCACCCCCAATGCCAGCCCCCAGAGAGAAACACACACACCAAAATGAAGATCAAATGTAATTAATTACATACACTAAAGATAAGTATTTGGAAGTGTTTTATTTGAAAAGACAAGTAGTTCAACATTTATTGGCATTTGGAAGTACGTTTGGATAGAATTCTAAAAACATATTTGAAAAAAGTATCTAAAAATATGCTAGACTAATTTTTATTTACAAATAAGCATTTAAATGTTCAAATAAAAATACTAACATTAAAGTATATGGGATGTGTAGTTCAATACTAAAATTAAAGTATATGGGATGTGTAGTTCAGTACTAAAATTAAAGTATATGGGATGTGTAGTTCAACACAAGTACTTGATGTGTATTTAAATACTAGAATAAAAGTATGTTGGCTGTGTATTTCAATACTAAAATCAAATCATGGTCTGTATATTGAAAATATTCAAATTCCAAAACAAAATTATTTATAAAACCAAGTAGGCAACTGTGTAGGCAACTGTATTCAAAATCAGGCCTGTTTCAAACACACACAAACAAGCAAAACAACTTTCTGATATCTATTTGAAATCCAGTAAAAATTATATGCAAGCATTTTATTTAGTAGTTTGCAAAATTGTCAGTTGTGGAGCACAATTTAATAGTTTCTAGCCCTCTATAAGGAAATATAGTAGGCAAGAATAATTAAATATTCAATGTAATTATTTTAACATTTGGCAATATTTTGTGCCTAGAAATGCAGTCTATATTGCCTTTAGGTCACAACTACATTAGGACTGCACTATGTCTAGAGAATTATTTAAATACTCCCTACACGTTAATTTTAAACTTGGAAGTAACATTTGTTAATTAGAACTAAATCAGATGATTTGGTTTTATTATGATCAAAAAATAGTCCCATTGTCAGAGGTTGGCTGAGCATGTGTGTGTTGAAGAGATACCTCTGTATTCCTGGCGGTTTGACAAATTCAGCCGACGGCTGAAAAGCCATATCTCCACAATAAATCCATGTAGTAAACAAATAATATAGCCTGTTCTTTGAAGCACTGTAACAGTTTGACTATCTAACCTGCCACTGAAACAAAACATTGTTGTAACTGTAGCGTAGCTGAAGACTGCTCTCCCCGAGGTCCGCTACCCAGCCGGTCTGAATGGGTTCTTTGAGCAGCGCGCGGAGCCGGGGATTTGGCTTTATTCTTCTCGCTATGGAAACGGGATCAGAGGACGAAGAATGCTTGTGTGAATAAAGAAATCAGCTCGAGAGCAGCATCTGTTACATTTGGAAACGCAGATGATGGGTCAACCACACACCCTCTCTCCTCCTTAGTTCTCCTGACAAGTGGTCTAGAAATCACCTTTGTTAAACAATATTTCTCCATTTAAAGTGTTTAATAAAACTTTACATTCTCTCACCGATTCCTCTTAAAACTCAAAATACAAATATTGAAAACACTCATTAATACCCTAAATTGACATATTGGAAATATAGATTTAATATAAAAATTACATTAAACTGTTTTTGTGTTTTTTGTATTATTCAAAATGGAATTATTACATGTATGGAGACATCAATTCCGGAAAGTCTCATAGACATTTTAAAGACAATTTCAACAACATGTCCGTTTCTGACTAAAAATAATTATGCTCCAAAATAAGATATTCAATACTGAAAAAACAATAGCATTCATATAATTTAATTTCAATAGTACCAGATCAAACACTGACATAAACCACTCATTTATGAATCTTTGCATGCATGGTAAACTTGCATTAGATGCCAAGGCTCTTAAATAAAGAGATAAACGAACAAGCAAACAATGAAAATTATTTTCAAAAGGACCCTGGGCATTAGTTTAATTGTGATAATATCATCAGCAACATGTTTGTCTGTTTGACCCCATAACCAAGTAACCAAGTCTAGCCAGCAACCCCAAACGGCTCGAGTCCTCCCAGTAGCTCACCTGAATCCTTGTGCTTTCTCTCCTCCTGACCATGTTACCCGTGTGCTCTTCAATGGCTTGGTGGTTGTGCGAGCCTTCTTTTATTTCTGCTAAATGTATGAAAATGTATGCAAATTTAAATCAAGCCTAACCTTCAGCCGCGACTGCAATATTTATCATGGATTTCAACCTAACAAAGTGTCACATGTAACCGGTCAGTCTTTTGGATAATCTGATCAGCAGCCTGGTAACAGACCACATAGATTTTCACTGAGAACCGTGGAGATTCATAAAGACGGTCAGTTTAAACAGCATAACAACACAACAGGATCACACCATTGTACATAGACATAAAGTGAACATTGTTTAACCGGGATTAGAGAGGGTAAGAAAAGGGATCGTTTTACCTACCAAATGTAAATGTTAAAACAGCCATGAAGGATAAGAGCAAGTTCACCAGACAGTTTTACATTTTATCTTAGTATTACATTTTTTGTGCATTATTTATATTATTAAGAATTAGACCTAACATTTGTTTAATAAAGTGTTTTAATTAGTTGAAATTTTGGTCATATTTAAAACTATTGGAATGTTTTAAACACTGACATGGTCATATGTGACCTATATCTGTAGCTGATGTGAAGTCCCGTCACGTCTCACATCTCAGAAGGGCTCTAATGTTCCTGGTCCTTGCCTCCCACACTGAGTGGTGACAGAGAGCTGGTAATAAAAACCTCAGAGCGTAAATAAGTTGGAGATGTTGGTTAACAAACAGGAACTGCGTTCCGAGCACAAACAGCAAGTTCCACAGTAGAACTCACAGGAACAGTTTAACCCTTAACACCAACACATGCCAGTTCCATTGGAACAGGGAGGGACTCCTTCCCCCGATGGCCCAGTACTGGTGGAAATTGGCAGCTGTTGTGCCCTAGCTGGTCTGTGGTTGGTGGTTGGATCTGTCAGTCAGGCAGCAGCGAGAGGGGATCTGAGCTGCAGGTCTGTACTGTTCAGTAGTCTAGCTAGCAGGGAGACAGCAGCATGGCCACCGCCGCGTCCTCTGGTCCCTACACTCTGCTGGGCCCCATGCTGCCCCACCACACGCACTCTGACAGCCCTGCCATGCAGCCCTCCAGCCCCTTCAGGACCCACCACAAGCTGGACTATCTGCAGGGGCAGGACTCCCCACTGGGGCAGGAGTGGAGCCTCGGTGACGGCCGCCCTTGGTCAGCCTCCCTGGAGCAGCAAGACGTCAAACCAGGCAGAGAGGACCTTCAGCTGGGTCTCATCCACCACCGCTGCCTGCGTGTTGGACATCCCTCTCCCCACACCAACCAACCCAGCGCCTGGTGCGGCCCTGCGTCCCACACCCCCTCCCTCTCCAGCGGACAGAACATCAACTTGTACTCCCAGTCAGGCTTCAGTGTCACTGGCATTCTGGAGCACAGCAGGCCTCCAACCAACACCCCGAACCAACTGCACCATGGCCTCCGAGACCCCCTCAGTCAGGAACAGGCTGACCGGGCCAGCCACCCCTGCCAAGACCCCTCTGAAGACGAGACTCCCACATCGGATCAGCTGGAACACTTCTCCAAACAGTTCAAACAGCGGCGTATCAAACTGGGCTTCACTCAGGCCGATGTGGGTCTGGCCCTGGGGACATTATACGGTAATGTGTTCTCTCAGACGACTATCTGCCGATTTGAGGCGCTGCAGCTGAGCTTTAAGAACATGTGTAAGCTGAAGCCACTGTTAAACAAATGGCTGGAAGAGGCTGACTCCATCACAGGGTCTCCCAGCAGCATCGATAAGATAGCAGCCCAGGGCCGGAAGCGCAAGAAGAGGACTAGCATAGAGGTCAGCGTTAAGGGTGTCCTGGAGACACACTTTCTCAAATGTCCCAAGCCGGCCGCGCCCCAGATCCTGAGCCTGGCCGACTCCCTGCAGCTGGAGAAGGAGGTGGTGCGCGTGTGGTTCTGCAACCGGCGGCAGAAGGAGAAGAGGATGACGCCACCGGGCGAGCCTCCCGGGGCGCACGACGGCCCCTACTATCACCACAGCGGGAGCGCAGACACGTCGTCCTCATGCCAAGACCTCTGACCTTCGACCACTGACCGTGGGTCATGAATTCTGCCTGGGAGATAGAGACTCTCATGTACAGCGGAGTAGTGGCCAAAGGATGGACGGAGGCCCCGGTGTGGTCGTTATGGAGACGGAGGACCACAGCACGACGGAGGACCACAGAATCAAAGCAGTCAACAACAGGAAGTGACATGTTGTCAGTGTCTCCCAGCAGTCTCCATCTTCTATCTGTTCAGAAGGGATTATAACCAACTGGATCAGTTCTGTACCAAATTGTTTTATATGACATCAGTTTCCCACGGATATAAAATCAAAATGTGCCTAAATATCCCTTCAGCGCCTTGGTCCTGACATTACCTACTGAAGCAGGTTGACGTTACAGTAATAATTCATTATAATAACACTTAGCTTATGTTTTATTTTGGAGATTTGTTTTAATCCGTTTTCAACTCTCCCCTGAAGGTGAGCCATTCCCACATGTATGTTTTTAAGCAAACTGAAAACTATAACAATAATGATAAACCGTAATCAATAATCACAACTATTTATTGATCAGCTTTGATATCAGTTAATTTTAGATTGCATTGTTGCCATTTTATGTAGATACCTCATGCTTTACAAACATGGTCTGGGTCAATATAGCCTTAACTATGGCTTCACCTTTAGGCCCACTGTCATCTGTTTTCGGTCATGGTTCCGTAGTTCAACTTCCTGTCTGTGTGTTTGTTTGGGTTCTATTCTCCAGAACTCTGTGGTACTATGGACGCAAAAGCAATGGAAGGTTCTCTCTAATGACTCCTTTTATAAGATTATGTTTGGGGTCACATTGAATCTATAGCTCAGGCCATAGACAATTATTACAAAACATACAGATTGGTGTGATTATGTTTGCCTATGGCTTACTTTTTTTATGAAAGCATTATTTGATTTAAACTGTCATCATCAGATCACAACTGTGTGACTCAGAAACAGCTAGGAGCAGATCGCTACACTAGCCTATAATTTTTTATTGTACACGTTTCTTATCTAAAGTTTTATAATCTAAAATGTTACAGTTATTATTTGTTTATTTCTTAAATATTATTTTTTGAGAATTGTAAAATTACAATTTTGTATATTACATGTTTGAAGTAATTCATTTAATTCAGTACAGTTTAGTTATTCAGGAACTTAGTTAAATCAAAACAATATTTTCACTATTGTAATTTTTGGCGGTTCTATTCCAGATTTTGATGTCAGGTTCAGCAATTATTTATTTTTATTGTATTGTTTTGGGAACAAACTATATGATGTAATAAAACAAACTCTTGTTACGGCGAGTTTCACTGTTTCATAGTTTGTTATAAGTTGTTATGAACTGATGTTGCTATGGGCACCAGGCATAACGCTGCTCACAATTCTAAACAAATGTTAAACATCACAATTTCCATATTATTGACGTAGTTCAGAAAATGATGCTTTAATCGTTTTCTCATTCATCATTATTAGTTATTAGTTATTTTTCATGTAAAACATCAGAAAAAATGTAAAAACATCAGAAAAACAAATTATAATTATGTTGTTTTTATTGAGGTTATAATAATATAAATGTAAAAGAACAACAAGAACTTTACAAACACATTTAATTCCATGTTTCTAACTCAGACGGCTAACACTGATCATTGAATTGTATGTGTGTTCTGTTCTCCTCAGTCAGAATGCTGATTTATCACCAATGCCAAATGAATTGACAGCAACACATACCCTCACACATGCATGCACTAATTTTAAACCAGATGACCATCTCTGCAAAAAAAAGAAAGTATGCCAGTTTTTATATATATTTTTTCTGTAAGATTTAAAGACATTTACATCAATGGTTTGAACAATGAACCAATGCTAAAATCATATTTCCTTTTATTGAATGAGTGTAAATGGAAATATTACATGGATCTGGGGAGAGAGAAAATGGGGAGATGTAGTGAAAGAGAGAGACAGGAGGAGGGAGAGGGAGAGAGACAGGAGGAGAGGAGGGAGAGAGAGAGACAGGAGGAGGGAGAGGGAGAGAGACAGGAGGAGAGGAGGGAGAGAGAGAGACAGGAGGAGGGAGAGGGAGAGAGACAGGAGGAGAGGAGGGAGAGAGAGAGACAGGAGGAGAGGAGGGAGAGAGAGAGGGGGAGGCACAAGGGCGTTAGGACTTAGAATGCAGAGCCTGACTGGAATACTAATAGAAGTGAATTTATGCATATCCTCTTTTCTTCTCTGTCTACAGCTCAGTGAGAGAAGGGAGAGGAAAGAGGGGGAGGAAAGGGTGAGAGGAGGGGGATGGAAATAGGAGACAGGGGAAACAACATCTGAACAAAGCTGAAACGTGATAACTGATCCAAGTTCAAAGACCATATCACAGCCAAGATAAAACACCACATCTGATCCAAGTTGAAACACCATATCTGATCCAAGCTGAAACATCACATCTGAAACAAGCTAAAACGCCACATATGACCCAGGCTGAAACATCATACCTTATCCAAGCTGAAATATCATAACTGGTACAAGCTGAAACATCACATCTGAAACAAGCTAAAACGCCACATATGACCCAGGCTGAAACATCATATCTGATCCAAGCTGAAACACCACATATAATCAAAGCAGAAACATCATATCCGATCCAAGTTGAAATATTACATCTGATCCAAGCTGAAACATCACATATGGTCTAAAGTGAAATATCACATCTGAACCAAGCTGAAACATCACATATGATCCAGGCTGAAACATCATATCTGATCCAAGCTGAAACACCACATACACCGATCAGCCATAACATTATGACCACTGACTGGTGAAGTGAATAACACGGATAATATCATTATCATGTCACCTGTCAGTGGGTGGGATATATTAGACAGTAAGTGAACATTCTGTCCTCAAATTTGATGTGTTAGAAGCAGGAAAAATGGGCAAGCGTAAGGATCTGAGCGACTTTGACAAGGGCCAAATTGTGATGGCTAGACGACTGGGTCAGAGCATCTCCAAAACTACAGCCCTTGTGGAGTGTTCCCGGTCTGCAATGGTCAGTACCTATCAAAGGTGGTCCAAGGAAGGAAAAGCGATGAACTGGCAACAGGGTCATGGGCGGCCAAGACTCATTGATGCACGTGGGGAGCAATGGCTGGCCTGTGTGGTCCAATCCAACAGACGAGCTACTGTAGTTCAAATTGCTGAAAAAAGTTAATGCTGGTACTGATAGAAAGGTGTCAGAACACAGTTCATCGCAGTTTGTTGCGTATGGGGCTGCGTAGCCGCAGACCAGTCAGGGTGCCCATGCTGACCCCTGTCCACTGCTGAAAGCGCCTACAATGGGCACGTGAGCATCAGAATTGGACCACGGAGCAATGGAAGAAGGTGGCCTGGTCTGATGAATCATGTTTTCTTTTACATCACGTGGATGGCCGGGTGCGTGTGCGTCGCTTACCTGGAGAACACATGGCACCAGGATGCACTATGGGAAGAAGGCAAGCCAGCAGAGGCAGTCTGACGCTTTGGGCAATGTTCTGCTGGGAAACCTTGGGTCATGTGGATGTTACATTCATGTGGATGTAACATTCATGTGTAACATTCATGTGGATGTACATTCATGTGAAAGTAACATTCATGTGGATGTTACTTTGACACGTACCACCTACCTAAGCATTGTTGCAGACCATGTGCACCCTTTCATGGCAACGGTATTCCCTAATGGCATTGGCCTCTTTCAGCAGGATAATGCGCCCTGCCACAAAGCAAAAATGGTTCAGGAATGGTTTGCGGAACAACAACGAGTTCAAGGTGTTAACTTGGCCTCCAAATTCCCCAGATCTCAATCCAATCGAGCATCTGTGGGATGTGCTGGACAAACAGGTCCGATCCATGGAGGCCCCACCTCGCAACTTACAGGACTTAAAGGATCTGCTGCTAACGTCTTGGTGCCAGATACCACAGCACACATTCAGAGGTCTAGTGGAGTCTACGCTTCGACGGGTCAGGGCTGTTTTGGCGGCAAAAGGGGGACCTACACAATATTAGGCAGGTGGTCATAATGTTATGGCTGATTGGTCTATGATCCAAGCTGAAATATCACATCTGAACCAAGCTAAAACACTACATCTGATCCTGGCTGAAACACCACATGTAAACCAAGATCAAAGACCATATTGGATCTGAGAGGTAACACCAAGCTGCCACGCCACATCGGATCCAATATTGAAATACCGCATTTGAACCAAGCTGCCACTCCACATTGGATCCAGGCTGAAACATCACATCTGAACCAAGCTGCCACGCCACAT
>JACXGI010014718.1:0-18401 GCA_016801175.1 Esox masquinongy | reverse complement strand
TCAGTTTTATCTGTGAGCAAGCATTGCTGAACTTACAGAGGCTGCTGAGGGGTAAAGTGTGTGTGGTCAAATGGAAATAGGTCTACTGGTCTAATGGAAGTAAGAGGTCTAATGGAAGTAAGAGGGCTACTGGTCTAATGGAAGTAAGAGGTCTAATGGAAGTAAGAGGTCTGCTGGTCTAATGGAAGTAAGAGGTCTACTGGTCTAATGGAAGTAAGAGGTCTAATGGAAGTAAGAGGTCTACTGGTCTAACGGAATTAAGAGGTTTACTGGTCTAATGGAAGTAAGAGGTCTAATGGAAGTAAGAGGTCTACTGGTCTAATGGAAGTAAGAGGGCTACTGGTCTAATGGAAGTAAGAGGTCTAATGGAAGTAAGAGGTCTACTGGTCTAACGGAATTAAGAGGTTTACTGGTCTAATGGAAGTAAGAGGTCTATTGGTCAAATGGAAGTAAGAGGTCTAATGGAAGTAAGAGGTCTACTGGTCTAATGGAAGTAAGAGGGCTACTGGTCAAATGGAAGTAAGAGGTCTAATGGAAGTAAGAGGTCTACTGGTCTAATGGAAGTAAGAGGGCTACTGGTCTAATGGAAGTAAGAGGTCTAATGGAAGTAAGAGGTCCGCTGGTCTAATGGAAGTAAGAGGTCTACTGGTCTAATGGAAGTAAGAGGTCTAATGGAAGTAAGAGGTCTGCTGGTCTAATGGAAGTAAGAGGTCTACTGGTCTAATGGAAGTAAGAGGTCTACTGGTCTAACGGAAGTAAGAGCTTTACTGGTCTAATGGAAGTAAGAGGTCTACTGGTTTAATGGAAGTAAGAGGTTTACTGGTCTAATGGAAGTAAGGTTTACTGGTCTAATGGAAGTAAGAGGTCTACTGTACTCAGTCAGTCATAATCATTTTGTTTTTTTAGAGTGCACAAACCACTTTGAAGCACAGGAAATGCTTGGATGTATTCTTTAGTAGAACTGGAATAGGGATCTGGCAACTACCCCCTGAGACTGAGAGAGAGGTCACAAGTCACAACATCAAACGAACTGTCTGAGAGCCATTATACATTGAAGAGAATGTCTGATGGTACAGTGAATGGTTGGTACAGACAGACAGACAGGGTTAGTACCAGACTTGAAGGCCGCACTGCTGAACAGTCCAAACTGGAGCACATCATTAGAGATGAAAACAGACACAAAGCCCTTATCATCCGCTATAGAGAACACTCCTTTAGTTTCATCTGACCTGGACAGACAGACAGATACACAGCCCAAGAAAAGAGTCTTGAACAAAATTCTTGGTTATCATTTCTGGATAACCATACCTGATGTTTTATCAAATCTTTCATACCCTGTGCTAGGGCCTAGCCAGTGCCCTAGCAGTTATTTAAGGCAATAGCCAATGGCCTACCAGTAATATAATGCATTAACCAATGGCCTACCAGTAATATAATGCATTAACCAATGGCCTGCCAGTAATATAATGCATTAACCCATGGCCTACCAGTAATTTTTATGCACTAGCCAATGGCTTACCAGTAATCCATGACCTCCACATAGCCCTCCAGCCCAGTCAAAGAGAACAGAATGTCACACTTTTTGGCGCTGATGTCATAGAACTCTAACAAAACAGGGAAAGACAGTGGGAGAGAAAGACAAGTTAAAGAAGGTCTGCAACTTAATGAGGGACGTTCTACTACCAGATCTGGTCCAGTTGTACAAGCGGCTGCAGGCTTAAAGTGCAGTCGGAAATTTGCCAACCTGAAGGACATAACCACTCTTCACGTATAAAAAGGACAAAATGGCGTCAGTCAGAGGCGTACAATGCAGTGTGTTTAATTATGTTGGGTTCAGAGTTCCACACACCCAGATGTCTTCTAGTGGAGGCGATGGCCAGCTGGTTCAGGTTGCTCAGGCAGATCATGTCTGTCACCCACATGTGCTGGTGGGAGGTGAAGGGTGGAGTCCGCTTCAGCTGGTCCAGCTGCAAATTTCCAAGGGACAGAGTCAAAACCACAGTCAACACATAAAGACGGGCATGTATTAAGACAATCATGCACACATATACACACACAAACACACACACAGACATACACTCTCACATTGACTGTGTGTGTCAGTGTGAACCTCTCGCTCCAGTAGTTGAGGATGCCGTCTTGGCTGACGGACAGGTAGCGTCCCAGCTGGTTGCGGGTTTTGGGCACGGCCCTGCCCTGCGGCGCCTGGTAGGGGAAGAACTGCAGCCGGACGATGGGTTCACAGTGATCACTGCAGAGAAGCAGACAGAAACCTAGCCATTATATTCAGTCAATATAGAATATCAACTATCCTGGTCTATCTGAGAGAGATCACTCTCAGTGATCAGCTTCCTATCGCCCTGGAATTCCCAGGAACAGCACGTACTGTGGGTCCTATCTCCCTGTCTCCCCAGAATTCCCAGGCACAGCACCGTAATGTGGCTCCTATCTCCCTGTCTCCCCAGAATTACCAAGAACGGCACCATACTGTGGGTCCTATCTCCCTGTCTCCCCAGAATTCCCAGGCACAGCACCATACTGTGGGTCCTATCTCCCTGTCTCCCCAGAATTACCAGGAACAGCACCATACTGTGGGTCCTATCTCCCTGTCTCCCCAGAATTCCCGGGCACAGCACTGTACCATAGATCCTATTCATAGACTAAAATAGGAAGGGCCTTCTCTGACTTGTTTTGTTTTTTCAATGACAATACATCTGCCATGATGTGCCGTACTGGTACTCAGACAACCACACTCACATAGGGACAGTCTGCAGGGGTGTGGGAAAGTAGAGGGGGCGGTTCAGCTTCTGGAAGGAGTCCTTCTCTCTGTACTCCAACAGCATGTAGTTCAGATATTCATCCTGCAGGCAGACAGGCACACATCATGAGGGAAATAGGTCCCAGGGTCAATTCTAAAATTACATCCCATCCCCATGCGGTCAACACGGTGTAGGACCTTCTGGATTCTGGTTTCAGCCATACGAGGACGTGGAGAACAGTGAAAAGTTATCTGTGTTGCATGCGGCTTGTTAGCATTGACCTTCCCCTGAACGTCTAATGATCCATGTGTTTCTTAGGCAGGCCACCCGTGGATGTATTCGAAAAGTCAGTGCATCCATGGGGAAAACAAAGACATTGTCACTTAGTCAAAGTAATGGTCTCCTCTGGAGTGGTATGTATTCTGATTTTGTGTGGTAATGTGCATAGTTCTTTCATTTCAAATATGTGATTCCCAAGTCATCCTCTGCGTGAAACAGGGAGGGTCACTGTGAATAATGTTTAGGGCTGGCAGCTTGGGGGTTTGACTCACAGAGGCTCTCAATGCCTGTGAGAGACAAGTGGCTCTCTATGGGACATGCCCATCCAAGCATGTAAAATACCCATCATTACGACAACGAAGGAAAACCCTCGTCCGGAGTCCTCAAAGCGATCCGAGCGGTCGGACAGACAACCCACCCAGTCCACATGGCCGTCACAGTTGGTGTCCACCTTCATGAAGATGATGTCCACGTCTTCATCATCAATGTCACCCATGATCTTCTTGATGGCCTCGCGAAACTCCTCCATATCCAGTCCTTTGAGACAGGAAGAGAAAAGGACGAGACAGAGAGGAGAAGAGGACCATTAGGAGAATACAGAATTGATCAACGGTTGCTTTTATCATCATGCCAAAAAGTATCTTGAAATGTGACATTGTGGTTAAAAAAAAAGAACAGTTGGCCTTGCAGCACTCGTGAGGGGTGCAGAACAATATTGGAGCTGCGACCTTGTCCCGAGGCTAATTGCTACCACATAGAGAGACACCCATCCAACTAGTTAACAAAACTACCCATACTGGAAGTGTGGCTAAGAGAGTGGTAGAGAGACATGGTATTTACCTCCCTCCCCATCTAAGTCTGCCTCGTGGAACATGGCCTCGATGCGCTGGAGGTGCTCCTCATTTATCTGATCCTCCACACGCCCCTGGTTTCTCTTGTCAGCCTCCTCTAGGGAGCCACTCTTCGTGCACCCGGTGCCAACAGCAGCCTTTACAGCAGGGGCCTGGATGGAGGGGAGGCATAGCAGTACATCTTTTAGAGGACCTGTCAACCTGACAGAAATCCAAGCCAAAAATAACTCTCCAGACTGATCTGTCTGACAGATTTACACTATACCTGGTGTCCATTTGGTTTCTGACTGTTTTCAACAGTAGAAGACCTGGAAGAAAATGTATTCATGCATGGACACAAAGTGGGATTCATATTTACAGACAGATGTAGAATTATAGACTTGTATGTAAAGGGATAGAATATCCTTTGACTGAATGCACATACCTGGCCTCTGAAGATATATTCTTCATCAACTTCATATGTTGCTTTTGTTGTGCTCTCAAAGCAAGCAACCACGTAGCTTTACAGACCGACTGATAATCCAGAAGAGCTAGCCTGAGGGATTCCGTTAAGAGGTTAATGGAACACGTGAACAACGGAAATGTCATGGCAACGCATTTGGAAAAGATGCTGTCGGGTTATGAATCTCCCCATTGACCCCAGCAAAATTAACCTACATCTAAGCTATTATTTGTATGTGTATTTCATCCTTTATTTGGTGTAAAACATGAGTATGATGCTTGTGTAGATGTCACACCCAAATTAGGTTAATTTGATTATCAATAATTCACTTCATTACGGTTCCTACCATATATATGCAGCGTTATATTAGGCTATCTATGGTTACCCACAGATTTGTTTAGCTAGGATAAGCTAATTCGAATGGCACGTAGCCGTTAGTCACTTCTCAACCTAAAAAGGACAGATTCTAAATGTTATGCAGCAAAAACAACCAATCGAATTTATTATGTTTACGTTGTCAACCTGTTATAATAAATCATAGTGGAATTGACAAATATTCACTTGCAAGATCCGTGTTTTTGACCGTGTGCCAACAATAACATCGTAATGTCTCCAAAGTTTCAGGTCCGTGTACCTTTTGGCCGTTGCTCCATTTTCATAATTGGCATTAGGAGGCTGCCCAACACTCAAGCGTACTCAGAATTGCCATACTCTTCTTGGTTCTATGCATCCGTTACAAATATGTTTGATTTTAAGTCTAAAATCAAAACCATGATAGAAATCGAAATGGGCTGCTGTAAATGTTTTGAATCTTGATCTTAATTGGGACAATGGTAATTTATGTTTGTTGTTGTGATTTTATGTACTGTAAATTCTGTGTGCTGCTATTTTTGGCCAGGTCCCTCTTGAAAAGGAGATGGTTAATCTCAATGTGGCTAACCTGGTTTAACAAATATATATATATGGTCCAAACAACACCACTGCTCCCTGTTGGTCTATGTGGCTATCGCATTACATAGTAAGCTGAAAATAATATTTGTATATTACAGTTTTCTTACTGTCAATGTGTTTTTTTGACATGGATGAACCAACTTTCGTCCCAAAAACATTAATCCCTAGAATAACGATGGTTCGTCATTGGCTGAATTCTCATGTAGCCACGCCCACATGACCCTTTACCTTCTGAGGATTTCCCGCGAACTGTGCACGAACCGGGATTCTAGCAGGCTGACGTTTCGATAACATTTGATTAACTAAATCATTTTAATATACATTTTTCATTATAAGGGCTTCATGGCGAAGCAAAGCAGCATTTTTAATTTTTTCAATAAGTCTCCACCACCCGTTAAGAAGGCGAAACCGAGTCCCTCGCCTGTAGAAGCTGACTTGCCATCCTCGGTTCGAAAAAATAACAACTCTCCAAAAGAAGAAGCTAAGCATGCGTCTCAAACTCCGACCACCAAAAAGACTCCTGCAAAACCAACTAGTGCAAAAGCGACCAAAGGCGGATACAGCAAACTCTTCGGAAATAAGACGTTAACAGTAAAGGAGAGGTGAGGCAAGGAGAGCCAAGGTTACTTAGCTAACACTACAGCGACGAATAGCTGTTATTTGGCTAGGCTGAACATTAGCGGTTGCTAACTAGCTGTACAGTACTGTATACAGTAAGTGCAGTGCAGTACAGTATAATCAGTTACTTTTTAAAAATTGCAAACTCGCTTCTATTCCGAACAGACGTATGTACGGTGATGCAATGTGATTTGTACATATTAATGCAAGCACAATAATCACACATTTTCAATAATTACATTACTCAATAAGTTAGCTAAAACTATACTTTTGAAGGCTAACTTTTTCGAAAAAATATTTTCTGTTCTCACCTAAAGCGAGGGTTTCAGGCAACAGCAAAATCGTGATGTCAGTGTAACTCCAGGCACGAAATTGTGAATCCATGTAGTACATTACACAAAAACATTTGACCCCCTCCCCCCCAACGCATGGCTACGGTATGTATCAAATGTTGTTTTATTAAGAAGTCAAAAATCTGACAGGGTTGCTTTCATGTTGTAAATAGTACGGGTTTAATGGGCACGCACGTTGCGGTGTTGCTTAGTGGGTGTTGCTTAGGGCAAGGGACTTCAAAATGTATGCGCTTAACTACTGTTGCCCTTGATAAGAAGTTAAGAACGAATGCTAAATGATTGAAATGTACAAAACAATTAACAATTACATCTCAAGAATTAGAACATAGACAATGAAGACACCAGAAGGAACACGTCTATGAAGCTAAGGAAACGGGAACACTTGAGAAATTGAAGATTATTTCTCAGTTGGTTGAGCGTGGCTCTTTGCAAAACTAGGGTTGTTCGATTCCTGTGGGACACCAGTACAAAAATGATACTCATTAAGTTGCTCTGGATAACATTGTGTGCTAACTGACAATTTCATATTAAATGGTTTTCTTGGCCTGTTTTTTTTCCCCCCAGCCCATCGCCATGTCCGTTCAGCGCTGGAGCGTTGATCTGGGCCAAGCTAGAGGGACACCCCTGGTGGCCCTGCCTTGTGGTGCCCCAGCCCCTCAGCGGGCAGCAGATGAGGGGACAGGGGAAAAACCAACGCCTGCATGTCCACTTTTTTGACGAGCCGCCCACCAGGGGTTGGGTCAGCACCAAATACATCCGCGAGTATCAAGGTGAGGAGTGTTCGTCCGTGGCGCGGCTGTCTGTCGAGATGTGCTTGTGTTGTCTTGGCGTCGTTTGATTGTAAACGCGAATGACAGATACGCCTGCACCGTCTTGTCAAGTCACGCAGTATCTTGTATCAGGCCGATTCAACTCCTGCTATTGCCAGCAGGGATAATCAGTGTGCTCCAGGAATGTCGGTTAAGATTTAAGTTTTATACCCAAAGCTCCATTAAAAAAAATGCCAATATGCGTTTTGGAATGCACTAAAAAAATGACTATTCTTTCTAGATGGTTAATGTCCATTTTCATTACATGTGCCCCATCCCAGGCTCTGGTAGCTGTGACGCCAAGACAGGTGGGGTGTTTTTCAGTGGTAAACCTGTGATCCGCAAAGCCATGGAGCAGGCTGATGCCGCGATGTCTGACAGCCCAGAGGCCAGACTGAAGATTCCTCTGTGTATGGACCCTTCTGATGCTGAGGAGGAAGACGAGGACATGGAGGTGAGACAGCCCTCCTGTTAGTTTGACGATGAATTTACCTTTGATGAATACCCCCGTCTCAGTCTAGAGAAAATGTTCCCGAATCAAGACTTTGTCAGATAACACGTTATCTGTAGCTTTGAACGTACCACTCAATTTTAGTGTGCTCTTAATTTTTGTGCCATTGTTTCTAGGCTGGAAGGTGTATAGCATTTGTTTAGAATTTTCTGCTAAGCCATCAATCGTGATTTATTATTCCCCCTTCGCCTTTAAAAACCGAAATGCTTTTATATTTTTTTCCCTTCTCCGTCAGCTTGATAAGTCAACGCTGACTGACGACGATCTAATGGAAGAGGAAGACACGGAGAAGACGGTGAAATCAAAGCCTGGTCGGCGTTCGTCCCGCGCCGCAGTAGAACAGTGCAGCAAGCCCAAGCGTCGCCGTATCGTGGTTGCCTCCGACAGTGATGACTCCGGGGATGAATTCAAACCGGAGCAGGCCGGAGACAGCAGTGAGGAAGATGATGAGGAAGAGGAGCTAGCAAACAGTCCTTCAGAGGTGGATGAAGAAGAAAGTGAACCAGAGACTGAACCGGACAGCCCAGTTAAACCCCTGAAGCGCAAACGACCCGAGGAGAAGCCAGCCAAACCGAAACCCAAAACGACTCCCAGTCTTCCTGAACCCGTGAAGAGATCCTCCCTATCTGCCACCGTCACGGCTAACACCAAGTCTCGACTCTCTGCCTTCTCGGCCCCAGAGAGCTTTGAGAGCCAGGCGAACGGATCGGCCGCTGGCGACGGGAGCGCGGCCACGGTGTGGGACCACGAGAAGCTTGACTGGCTACAGGACGGCCGGAGGAAAGACGCCAAGAGACGGAGACAGTCAGATGAAGACTATGACCCCACGACACTCTATGTCCCAGAAGACTTCCTGAACAGAACCACACCAGGCATGCGGCGCTGGTGGCAGCTTAAGTCTGAGATGTTTGATGCTGTGCTTTTTTACAAGGTATTATCTGTCAGTCAAATGTATTTTGGGACAATAGATCGCTTAGTCATGATCACAAACTGGACCCCATGAAATTGGGGGGGGGTGAAAAGGGCTAAAATTAAGGATGTTTTCCATTGAACAGAATTTGTGGTTTTTAAAATGACCTTATGTTTCTAAAATGTTGTTTCTTTTATTCAGGTGGGTAAGTTCTACGAGCTGTATCACATGGATGCGGTGATCGGGGTCAACGAGCTGGGTCTGACCTTCATGAAGGGGTCGTGGGCCCACTCTGGCTTCCCCGAGATCGGCTTTGGACGCTTCTCTGATGGTCTGGTGCAGAAGGGATACAAGGTAGCCAACCGTTTTATTTTCTGGATTGACAACTGATTTTATTCACCACAGACCTCTCCAGACTGTTGCGTAACACGCTCTCGTCGTCCATCTGTTTTTTTTGTGACTGCTTTGACAAACTCTCGTCTCCTTGCTCAGTAATCCAGTGTGTCTGATCCCAGGTGGCGCGTGTGGAGCAGACGGAGACCCCGGAGATGATGGAAGCCCGCTGCAAGGCCATGTCCAAGCCCACCAAGTTTGACCGGGTGGTGCGTCGTGAGGTCTGTCGGGTCATCACGCGCGGCACACAAACCTACAGTGTGTTGGACGGAGCCCCCTCAGAGACGCAGAGCAAGTACCTCCTGGGCATAAAGGAGAAGGTGGGGCTATGTTCTGTGGGTTCTGATGGCGTCTCATCGCTATGTTTATGCTGTTTTTTTAACGGTGACATTTTGCATGGTTTCTTTTTCTAGTCCTGTTTTTAATTTGATAATGGTGTTGGTAAAGGGGTTAGTTCATCGGGTCATGTTTGTGATGGTTTCGTTCATCTGATCAGCATGTTCATGAAGGGTTAATTAATCTGACAGCAGCGTTGGTCTGTTAATGTTTTTTTTTTTAATCAGATTATTACGGGTCTATTGAGTCTTATCAAGTTGTCACAGGGTTAGTTCATCTAACGATCGTATTATAACGGAGACAAAACCTCTGGTTGTTCAATGTCCAGGCGGAGGAGGAGAGTTCTGGGCGCTGCAGGACATTTGGGGTCAGCTTTGTGGACACGTCAGTGGGCTTCTTCCACGTGGGCCAGTTCCAGGACGACCGTCACTGTTCCCGGCTCCGTACCCTGGTGGCACACTATGCCCCAGCACAGGTCGGTCTGGGTAACGCCGTCCATTTTTATATCTTACGGGAAAATAACACTTTTTATTTATTCATACCTGTACATTGTATCAAAACACACCCAGTGACGAGACACAGTTCATATATGTTTTTATTATTTTCTTGTTTCTGTTCACACAGGTGCTCTTTGAGAAGGGGAACCCTTCAGCCGAAACCCGTACAATCCTCAAGGGTTCTCTGTCCTCGGCCATGCAAGAGGGCCTGGCTGCAGGTTTGATTGATTTATTTATTATTATTATTTTGTTTGAATCTGTATAGATTACATTGATGTTTCACTCCATTCAGTTTTCAGTACTTGTGGCGATACACATTCCAGATTTCCACTGACCCTTCCACTTCCTCAGTAATGACCGTTTGTGTCTAAATGGGCCGTCTGTCATTTGTCGACATTCGCAGATTTTCTAACGTTGATAAATGCACGCGTTGTTATTCAGGCACTGTGAACCAGTCGTTCATACGCATCTCTCAACCCGACAGGGTCCCAGTTCTGGGATGCTCAGAAGACCCTGAAGGCCCTAGCGGAGGAAGACTACTTTAAAGAGAGCGTGGGGAAGGACGAAGAGTCTGGAAGCTGTGTCCTCCCCTCGGTCCTCAAATCGATGACGTCTGACTGTGACTCGTTAGGCCTAACCCCTAAGGAGGGATATGAGTTGGCCTTGGCGGCGCTGGGCGCGTGTATGTTTTACCTGAAGAAGTGTCTGGTGGACCAGGAGCTGTTCTCCATGGCCAACTTCAAGGTACGGATGTCGTCGGTTAACCCAGCGAAGCTCTGCCGCTAGCGCGCAATTTCTACAAACCTAACGTATTGAATTGTGTAAAGGGCAGTTAACAGTCACATTGGGTTTTTATTTTATTTATAAAGAAGAGTGTGATTTGTTTATTATCTGCTTAACCCTCCTGAGTCTGAATCCGCGGATATGTGGATTTTGCTCATTAGCATGAAATTAGCATAAATAATTGAAAAACCAATAATTGATAAAAAAAAAATATTATATCTAGACATCATCGTGAGGCGTTCCATTTGTTCCCATGGGAATCACCGCCTGAGAGGCGAGGGGAGAGGTGCACCAAAACCGACTGTGCACAGCGCACATTTCCATAAAACGTTTTTACAAGAATCATACGGCTGACTTTTGCTCAAATCTAGGTATTCTAACGAAGCGATTAGTACATAGATTGTTATATGGGGAAAACAGCCTGCGTGAGAGAAATAAGAGTATAACCAAATGGCCACCTCTCACTTACCATATAGGTGTACACGTCTATAAATATCACAACATGAACTGAAATAACAAGAATCGTACTTACCTAATATCCAGACAACACCGAGAAAACGATCCGTACGTTGTTTGTATTCCCATGGGGATAAACAGACAAAAGTATAGTCCACAAAATGGTCGCCAACCAAAGCGCAAATGTAGGCTACATTTCTTTAAATATCTTGAAAAGTAGTCATTAGAATCATACTGCTGACTTTAGCTTACATCTGGGCATTCGTACGAAGATAACGGCGGTGAGTTTTTTATTATAGGGCTAACACAGCCTGCGTGATAGGAAAAGGTAAAATGCCACCGGTGACCGAGCGCACACACCCTACATTTCCACACATATCCAGAAAATGAATCGCTAGAATCTTACGAATGACTTTAGCTTAAATCTACGAATTCTAATGAAAAGAATGCTATATAATTTGGGTCCCTTTGGCCAATTCAGTCCGCCTGGTAGATCTTGACAAAACCGGTCGCCATTGCGCGCTGGAGTCTTCTATTGTTTCTGTGTCTCCCGAATCCCAAATGGCGTTAGTTCAATGGCTTATATAGCCTAGATTTGACCTTTGTTACGTAGGAATGATGGGACGTCATACAGTTCAGTCCCATGGTAACTTTAAACAAGATGGCCGCGTCCCTGATCACTGATCAATAATGGCGATGACCAACGTAGTTTTCGTTCCGTTTATGCAAGATAGCTCTTTGTTTTCATCCAAAACGTTTTAGAACATATTTGAACGTAAATCAAGAGGCCAAGGAAGGTTATTCTGTCCAGGTAATGCGTAATGGACATTCAGCTCAAATATCTGTGATCACCCATCCAGATAAGTAGTGAGTATATCGCTTTTTATGTTTATTTATACATCTATAGCACCAAATTATGTCGTTTGTATTATAAAAATGCTATAAAAATGTTCTTCTGTCAACATACTATGGGGATGTCCTTTTATTTTTGGCATATAGTTGGGAAAGATTATTGCCAACTGCGCTACTGATCCTCTGCTGCCATCTGGTGGTCGTTTGGTATCATTACACACCATTTGTACAAAAATGCCTTACCTGTATTTCATAAAATTCTGATTCATCTCTAGGCTGAAGAACCAACATTATTTGGGGAACCTATATTTTTTTACATTCTATTATTAATTTATTCATTATTTTCAGCCTAAATCAATGTAATATGACAATAAATGCATGGAAATATCAGAAAATAACATGTAAACAAAACTTCATAAGGGTTTCAATAAAACTATCATACTGTATCACAGAAATGTTTTTCGTAAAAAAAAATTTGCGTTTCCAACACATGAGGTTTCTAAATAGTGTCCCAGAAGTCTGTTTTTATTGTAGCCAAGGGGGTTGTGATTACCAGGATACATCATAATAGATTATATCTGTTTCAGAAATGAATCTAGCACCCAAAATGTCCAAGTGTTGAAATCCGGCCGAAATTACCTCGGACCTTGGAGGGTTAATGTGTGAATTTATCAGTCGGCGTTGACTTGCAGAGTGAGTCGTGTTGTTAGCCTAAATGGTTGGCTGCTGACTAAATACCTGTCATGGCTGCAGGTGATGGATTAGTGGCCTAGACTTTAAAGCCGGGCTGCTCCACCTTGTGCCTGAAAGGCTACCGTCCTGTAAATTTCATCCCCCACCCTAATTGAGCACACCTGGTTGTAGTAAGGAATGGGGAGAAGCAGCGTTAGTCTGCCTGTCGTGCGCTAATTAGAAGGTGAACACCACCACACCGTGGAGCAACCACAGTACTTAGCGCATGAAAAGCGGCGGTGGTGGTCTGTTGGAACTAACTCCACCCCGCTGATTCGTTCCAATCTCTAGGAGTACGTCCCGGTGGACGTGGAAATGGAGAAGGCGGCTGGGCCTAACAGTTTCTTCTCCCAGACCCGTCAGCGTATGGTCCTGGATGGGGTGACGCTAGCCAACCTGGAGATCCTTCAGAACGCGTGGGGGGGTACCGAGGGGACCCTGATAGAACGCCTGGATACCTGTAGTACTCCGTTTGGGAAGAGGTTGCTGAAGCAGTGGCTCTGCGCCCCCCTCTGTAACCCCACAGCCATTGGTGAGAAATACACACGGACAGTTTTCCACTGTCCACTTGTTTTAATTGAGTGGTTTCTTGTTACCTATATATATTTTTTGGGTCCTCCGCTCTCTGTGTTTTTGAAAAGCGCCACATAAACCCAGTGTTTTTGTGGTTCTAGGGGAGCGCCTGGATGCCCTGGAGGACCTGATGGGTGTGCAGGCCCAGGCCACGGAGGTCTCAGACCTGCTCAAGAAGCTGCCTGACCTGGAGAGGCTCCTCAGTAAGATCCACAGTATCGGAGCGCTGAAGGGTCAGGACCACCCGGATGGCAGGGCCGTTCTGTATGAAGAGGTCACCTACAGCAAGAGGAAGATCGCCGACTTCCTCTCGGCTCTGGAGGGCTTCAAGACCATGCAGGATATTGTGACCACTCTGGGACCGGTCGCGGATGGCTTTCGGTCCAGACTGCTACGCCAGGTCTGCAGCGGTCCAGAAAAAGAAATACATTTATATAACGTTTAGTCTTTCGCAAACGTGATATATTAATAGTGCCTTTTCAATGTGCTCATTGTCATTCAACTGTCCTGTTTTTTTTCATTTTGACTCTTTATTGTAGTGGCCTTTGATACTGGATTTTTAAGTTTGACAAACTAATTTCCTCTTGGCAGTTGATAAAATGCATCTCATCTCGTCAGGTGGTTAACGTGAAGGGAGACGATTCGGAGGGCCTGTTCCCCGACCTCTCGGGCGAGCTCAAGCGCTGGAACACGGCCTTCGACCACCAGAAGGCTCGTAACACTGGAGTCATCACCCCCAAAGCTGGCTTTGACCCGGAGTACGACCAGGCTCTGAGCGGCATCAACACCTGTGACAGGGAGCTACAGGACTACCTGGACAGGCAGAAGAAGAGACTGGGGTGTAAGAACGTTAACTACTGGGGTACAGGACGGAACCGTTACCAGATGGAAGTGCCGGACAGTGTCCCAGAGAGGAATATTCCTGAGGAGTACGAGGCAAGTGGACGCTAGCACTGCCGGGGGGGGGTGTTTGCCAATAAAGCAGAGGGTCATGTTCAAACCTATTATGTCCACACTAGGCTGCAGGGAGATATGTTTCAAGCTTTTTCACTAAATTCACTGTTGTAAGTAGCTTTGGATAGTGTCTGGTAAATTACAAATGTCTTTGTAGTACTCTTTAAGCCAGTAGACTTTTATTTTGTTGAAATGAACCGTTCCCAACCCTGGCAGATGAAGTCGACAAAGAAAGGCTGGAAGCGCTACTGGACCAGGGAGATTGAGCGTCTGTTCTCAGAGCTCCAGAGTCTGGAGGAGAAGAGAGACGCCGCTCTGAGGGACTGTATGCGCCGGCTCTTCTTCAACTTCGATAAGAACTACAGAGACTGGCAGACGGGGGTGGAGTGCATGGCAGTGCTGGGTGAGCGTGGCTAGCCGGGCAACAGAGCTTAAAACAGCATATTACAGTTCACATGGGACAAGATATTACCACCTTATGGGTTAGTTACTCAGAATGTATCACGTATTGAACCCTAGCAAGGAAGAGCTAATGCACTCCACAAGCCTACAGTACTGTGATCAGACTTAACTATTGCAATTTTTAATGGCTAAGGCTTAAAGGGGCCATAGGGACTATTTTTACTGTGCTACTAGGATATATACAAGCGGGCCGCAAGTCGTCTGCAGTTAATGTTCCAAATATTCCTTTCCACAAAATTGTTCAGAGTGCTGGAGATGGTTCCCATTGACACGTCTGGTCCGTCTTATCAGTTTGCGTTGTCGTTTAGTCTCCTCACACTCTCTTGAGATAAACGGACTTAGTGAGTACCTCTTAATGTCCGTTGGAGTAGATGGATGCTGCAGGTCTATGAAAAGCTACACCAGCCAGTTGGACTCTTGGAGGGATGTGTACATTATAATGCTGGTTTCTAAGTGTTACGTTTTGGACATGTCCCTGGTACCATTTCAGATGTCTTGCTGAACCTGATGCGATACAGCCAGGGGGGCGAAAGTGGGCCAATGACGCGACCTCAAGTGCTGCTTCCTGGTGATGACAGCCAATCAGCGGCCTTCCTGGACTTGAGGGGCTCCTGCCACCCATGTGTCACCAAGACATTCTTTGGTGATGACTTCATCCCTAATGACATTGCCATTGGCTGCCCGGGTAGCGATGAGGAGGGGCTAAATAATGGATGTGCTCCCTGTGTTCTTGTCACTGGCCCCAATATGGGAGGAAAGTCTACTCTCATGAGACAGGTATGGACTTCCTCCATCTATCTTTGGTCGAGATGCTAGTTGGTTGTGCAAGGTCTCACAAAATAACAAGAATGGCAGTTTGTTAGCATAAACGTCAAACCTGTGTTTGTAATAAATGTTGGGTTTCGATGCAATCCGAAACATTGAAATGCAGATATTACAGTCTGCTTCTGCACACTTTATCCTGATGTGGACTTCACCTGGTGCTGGTTTTTTCCTCCTTCAGTGTGGTCTGATTGTGGTTCTGGCCCAGCTGGGCTGCTATGTTCCTGCGGAGAGCCTGTCCCTCACCCCTGTGGACAGGATCTTCACCAGGCTGGGCGCCTCGGACCGAATCATGTCTGGTAAGGGATGAGACACACACACACACACACACACCCCCCGCAGGTCAATGGGTGTATCCTGCCAGTTTTCTTTCCCACTGGTGGGATAAGTGCTCCTCCTGGTGGATTTAAAGGGCGTGGAATGGGAATGCATGGGCTAATGGGAGTTTCAAACACTATTCCCCCCAGGAAAATAAACAAGTGGACAGCATCAGCATAAAGGTAGGGTGGGATACAGAACAAATGGAGTAAAACCTGCTAACTTCACCAAAACTCTGGTCAAAGGATTACAGATATTCTGATTATTGCCTCCTGCTCCCAGGAGTCTCCACTCTGTTTATTTTTCTGGGTGAGATATTGTTTCAACCTAACCCAGGTCAGCCTGCATTGTGTTTCAGGGGAAAGCACCTTCTTTGTTGAGCTGAGTGAAACTGCTAGCATCCTCCATCACGGAACCAAGCACTCCCTGGTGCTCCTCGACGAGTTGGGTAAACAACAAATCACTCTTGTTTTTGGACTTTTCCGTCATCTTGTTTCATTACTATAAAGCATGCCTGAGAGAGATCTCCTACTGATAATGGATATTAGCCAATGATTGGGCATCCTCTGGGTCTGAGGAGTCAGCCTGTGAAGTTAGGGTGAGAGAGAAGTGGAAACATGGGGGTGTTGTGTTTTAGGGAGGGGCACGGCTACGTATGACGGTACAGCCATAGCCAGTGCCGTGGTGAACGAGCTGGCTGAGAGGATCTGTTGCCGGACCCTCTTCTCCACACACTACCACAGCCTGGTGGAGGACTACACAAACAACCCTGCTGTACGGCTGGGGCACATGGTGAGGACACACACACAAACAAACGAATAAACAAACAAGCTATCTGAATGGGGACATGGGCACCTAGTTGTCTACGTTTACGCAGGCAGACCACTTCTGAGCTTATGTAAACGAAGCCTAAGGAAGTCCACCGCTTTCTCTCGGTCACACTAGTTTTGAATTGATCAGTTCACTCTTTGTACGGTGGAGGAAAATGACTAGGATTGGCGTTTGCCTGTCGGATTTTAATGAATCCATGTAAATTGAACAGATGAATATTTGACGTGAATGGGGAAATTAATTTCCTTATTCTTTGTATTTTGTCCTTAGTTAATAGGCAAATCCAGGTAGTTTAAGTGAAAAAACACACCTTTTTATACAAGTGAAATCATCCAATCCTTGTGCCCCTTTCCAGGCCTGTATGGTGGAGAATGAAGGCGATGAAGATCCCAGTCAAGAGACCATCACCTTCCTCTATAAATTCATTGCAGGGGCGTGTCCTAAAAGCTACGGTTTCAACGCTGCTCGTCTCGCCAACCTGCCTGAAGAGGTTATTCAACTGGGCCACAGAAAGGCCAAGGAGTTTGAGAGAAGCACCATCTCCCTACGAGTGTTCAAGTATGTACTATCAGGGCTTCATATTTAGAGGATACTGACTTATTTCAATCCAAAGTACAGATGGTCCGGATTATGTTCTTGATTATAGTTCCTAAATAAGTGGAGTGATTTATCATTTTGAAATCAAACAATTCCCATTAGGTTAAAGTATAGTTTCTGCTTTTTAGAACATCAACACTTTTTCTACATAGGACCGTATTTCAGTAAATCAAGGTACTGGGGAGGAAAGGGCTTGAAATGTTTCTGGTTGGTCAAGTGTGTCAGTGTCTAGTTTTTCTATTTTATATCGATATGGTTTGTCAGCAAAGACCAAAAAGTTGTCAAAAGTCAAGGAACCCATTATGAGGCTGAAAGAAGCTGAAGAAAAATACATGTTCAGCTTACCAGAATGAAAAGTTTGGATGATCATTTACAAAGGAAAGAACCGAAATGTAATGACGGATCCAATCCACCAAAAAAAAAAAATACAGAATGGCCGGGTTAGTTTTCTTAAGGAACCTAGAAGTGCAGAGTATTGGGAAAAGGTATCATGGACAGGTGGACAATATTAATGTCCCAAAACCTTTGGTGCCTTGAAACAATGACACAGTAGAACGTGTTGGCATTTCTAAATGGTATAACTAATATGGTCATAAATACTGACCTAGAAAATGGCAGCTTCTCCCAAACCAGTTTATAATGGCAATAAGTGCTTTATCCGAGCAGTACGTATGCATGTTATGGTAATAGAACAGTTTAAATGACTGAGTTGTCAATCATAACTCAACCCTTTGCTCCACAGGAAACTGTGTTTTCATGCTGAAGATCCTAAAGCAGACGGAACACAGTTTGCCTCGTTGGTCCGGATGTTCTGCAACCTGTGAAGTTGAATCTCGGGTCTGTTCAGGAGGATGTAACGTTACAGAGTTGTGTACAACGAAAACTATTGCTTCTCAGAATTTAGAGTTAATGCGACTCCCTATTTCTTTTGCAATATTAAGAATTGTTTTCTTCAATCGCAGTTTAGTACTTTGTCCTCCCCGTTTCCACAAAATAAATCACTACTGTATTATGAGCTAATAAAGTTTATTTTTAAAAATGACCACTTTCCTCTTTACCTTAGGAAATTAAACCCTTTTAATTCACACTAGCGTCTACATAATGGTTATTGAATACTCCACAATATATTAAGTCTAGATGTTATGGTACATGCATACAATTCAGGCTGTTTCAGAACCCACAGTCACCAATACACATGAATGGGGAGGGATGGAGGGGAAAGCAATGGAAACCATATACTGCTGCAGCTATTTCAATGTCTTAGCCTCATTAAGTAAAGTAAGGACTTTACTTTTCAGGGGGGGGGGGGGGG
>JACXGI010014717.1:0-18572 GCA_016801175.1 Esox masquinongy | reverse complement strand
CACACATTTCTCTGTAGTTTCTTGTTTAATGTGTGTAGGGAGATGTTGTTTATCCTTGAAAACCAGCTTACTTTGACCGGGTAGAACAGAGCAGGTGTGTCGCTTCAACCCAGACGTGCCGGATTTGTGCCCATTGTAGATTAGTATTTTTGCACATTTGTCACAATGAACGAAGTTCAGTTCCTTTCCATCTTTATCAGAAACAATTGAGAAACTTCTCCAAATGTCAGACTTGCCTTGCTTAGGTTTTGTGCTGTAAATACCTTGTTTGAGGTTCTTTTCCACATCATTTATTGACATCTCCATCATGTCACTATGCAACCGATCACAACTTCCGATCCCGCAGTGTTTTTTTTTGCTGCCCATTCCCGCCCGCCGCAAAGTTCAAACCGCCCGCTCCCGCGAGATTTGCGTTGGGTCCCGCGGGACCCGGCGGGACCCAATCCCAATGCAGCCCTCTACTGCAAGGTAGTTATATGTGCGTGTTAGATTACGAAATAATTGGAGGATGTCGAGTTTATAATGCGATTACAATTTCTTTCAATCTTAATTTTTTTTTGCAATGGTCCAATTGGGACAGTGACTTGCTAGTTTTATTGGTCCTGACTTGACTTTTTACTGGCCCGGAGCCATTAGGCCATCGTTATTGTCAAGCCCTGTTAGGGTTTCAGCAGTTCACTATACATTTTCAATATTTGCAAGCTCACCACGTCCATTCTATGAAGTCATTCATATGTCTATGTATGAATTCTATAAAGTCATGATGGATTTTGCGTCATTTTGGATATTTGGAAAAACTCAAATGGCACCAAATGACTGATCTTCACATACCTTCACATTTGGCATCTATAGAGGAAGGCCATCAAAATTGTAATAAGCCAGGCCAGTATATCAAAAAACATGACCGCTGTTGAGTCTTCCACATTTGCAAGCTCATGACGCTCAACCCATTTGCGATAAAATCTTGAAAAGAGATTAGGTCCAAATCCTCCCAAGGAACATATTTCCAATTGGGATGCATTAACTCAGCCATAATGTTATTTTTGCAATTCTGAATTTGTGAAAAAAGTGTGATTACACATTATCAGGGAAGTGAGCTCAGTTTATATATGTATGATGTTTCCATTTGGCCACACAGGTATAGTGGTAAAAAAGAAAAAACATACAAGCCATTTTGTATGCAGCTATGGACATGAGTAGGATATGTGTCCTATTGAAAGAAATGTGCAATCTGGCTTGTAGTAGCTTTATGCTGAAACCTGCTAAATGCTGCTTGCAGCTTTAATATTATAATTAGACTTTTTCTGCATTTGTATGTAGAAAATCATAGAAATGACTCCTTTAGATTCCATTCAAAACACAGGAGTCGACTTTGAAATCTGTTTTTTAATACTCTCTCCCTCTTTCTTCCTCTCTCCCAATTTTCTTTGTATTTATTAATTTTGTTGCTTGTTTTTACAGTATTTTAGTATTTTGCATATCAAGACCAACTTCCAATAAAGATATTAGCCCTCTTCCAAAACTGACAAGACTTGCAGTTGAAGGAATGTCATACAGTTATACAGCTATGCTGTATATTTGACATTATTACCACAACTCAAATGCACAAAACAATATATTTATTTAGTTTGTTAACTGAAAAATTGTACTAATAATGCTAGCAGTTTGGCAGCATTACGTGTGTTCCTACTTCATGCATGTTGCCACTATTATTGACAAGGAACTGCACCAGTGAGGTCAGCATTTCCTGCTTAAATGGCACTAGGAACCATGCAAAATGAGGGAAATACAAGTGATATAACCTTGGGAAATGACCAGGGAAATGCATCCTGTTGAATTACTAATCTGTTCCAAAGACTCTTCAACAATCCCTCACCCACTTTTCCCTGGCAAAAAAGATAGGACTACTAAAAGCTCCAGTCCAGTGTTAGTGCTTGCAATACATGCAGTATCACCCTGTATCAGAGCTGCTACACCGACAAAAATCAGATGACAGCATAATGTGATTACTGCTGTTACAGCACACATTTTCCATACTAAATGGGATCCCGTAATTGGACAGAAATTAACTAATTTTGCACAAACTCCTGAACAAATGCTGGTTTTGTTTTTCTAAATCAAAGGATGTTTTTCAGTTTTGTAAGATACAAAATGTACATTTTAGCATCATTCATAATTCTAACAAAAATAATGTCTTACTTCAGGTTAGTCAGAAGAGGTTATCTAGGTGTGCCATACAGCTCTGCACCCTTGGGCAGTACACTCCATCTGATTTCATTTGGTTCTCTTTGTTTTTATCCAGATGTGTAAATGGCTCATGTGCTGAAATTGTCTATGATCACATTAAAATACAGCTGGGATCCTGTAGCAGCAAAAACAATGAAAACACACATCAATAAAAAAGGGGAATTTAGAAATGATGGAAAGAAGTCTGCATAGGCTACATATATAATAATTTACAGTATATTTATAATGGTTAAGCTTAACCATCATAATATTTATAATGGTTAAATTGGTATAGCCTTTCAAAATATATATCTGAATCAAATCTTTAAAACGCATGCTTACCAGGACAACACGTGGTATTAATATTTTTAAGGTGCTATTGGCCCCAATCGAGGTTTGGGAAAACATTAAATCAACACAACAGGCTTGGCTGTGCTTCTCTCTTCATGGTCAGTGATTGCATTAGAATACTTGGAGGAGGGAGGGGGATCATGGAAACAAATGCATATCAAATATTCTAGGGATGAGAACTGGGAATGAGTAAAACTATTACTGGCTGCTCCGCATGGTACGCGCCCACTCCCCAAGGGTCTTTGTAATTTCCGGTAGTTCTGCTTAGGCTTAGATAGCACAAAATATGTTATCAGCTATTTGACTTGAGCTATGCCAAACATTCCCCAGTCCAAACCTCATGCTCTGTCTTTTTTTAAACTATAAAATGTTTCTCCACTTTCAATTCTGTGATGTCCAACTCACGATTACGGCCTTGTTATGTTGGAATTTCACAGCAAGTACCAGTGATTCTGAGATTGGCATGTGCCAAGCCATTCTGCTTCTCATCACACTGCTTGCCATTCCCAAAGAACAAGCATGATTGAGTTTGCAGGTGCCACATGTAGACGCTAGACCACATCCACCCATCCAACGCTAAGCTAATTATTCACCTCCCGCGACTGGACCCCTGGACAAAGTTGGAGTGTTGCTACCAGGATTTCAACACCTAGCCACAATTGACGTACAAGGAAGTGACTAATACCACGGCCCCACTCAGGGCTTGTTCTCTCTTTCTTGATCTACTTAGCATTGTTTCGTGAAAAGTATCACTGAATAGATAAAACGATTTAACTGAATAACCCAATGAAAATTACTATGAAACACAGTAATAAGATATTGCTACCACCCATCTTAAAAAATTCAATCAGTTTAAATGGCCTGATATTATCAACACTGTGGAGGCTACAAGACAAATGGCTAAGTCTCTTGGCATTCAAAAAACTTCAGTTCCAAAAATAAGAGCGTAAGACCGAAAGACACAGCTGTGGAAACATGTTTGCAATGGATGAAATGTTTGACTGTCCTACTGACAGTCAGGAGGCAGAACTTTGCCAAAGATGGTTGACCGATCCCAAAACAAGGTCCATACCAACATCCAACTACACACACTTGCACTCAAACTAATACAAGGCCATGTGGCCCTCACTTGTCACCCCTGTGGTGGCAGCTGCTTCCCAGCATTCCACACCCTGTTCCCTCATTCCTCTCCTAATGATCATTGCATGCCCTGACAGAAAACAGGATGCCACCCTCTCCACCACTGCTATAACATCATATTGTCCATTTTGATAACCAGCCCTAAAAACACTAGCTTTTATGATATGCAGATCTGTTTTTAATATTTGATTGAAGCTACCTTTCAGAAAGAACTGATAAAATGAGAAAACTAAGATAAATTCCAGCAGTTTGAAGTAAAGGGCCAGTGGTTAAAATGGCCGATTGCATGCAGGAAATATTCGGTGCAATATGTAGTTTTCTCCTTGGTGGTAATTTTGACTGGATGAGCAGATTGTATAAAAAAGTGTTAAGGGGGAATGGAGTACAAAGGTGAGAGAAGTTCCATTTAAGTCAGAATCCTGAAATAAATGAATATTAATAACATGCATTGGTTCACAATATGCCATTATATTGTAATCTCCTAATTTGAGATCTGCACATGAATTTTGAGGACCGCCTGATATCAAAGCATGCCTATGTGCCAGTACAAAATGTACAAAAAGGCCCATATACACTACAGTTGAAAGGTTTGGGGTCACACACTTCCTTGTTTTTGAAAGAGAAGCCAATTTTTTGTCAATTAAAATAACATCAATTTGATCACAAATACGGTGTGAACATTGTTAATGTTGTAAATGGCTTTTGTAGCTGGAAATGGCTGACTTTTAATGAAATATCTACATAGGCATACAGAGGCCCATTATCAGCAACCATCACTCCTGTGTTCCAATGGGACATTGTGTTTGCTAATCCAAGTGTACCATTTTAAAATGCAAACTGATCATTAGAAAACCCTTTTGCAATTATGTTAGCCCAACTGAAAACTGTTGATTAAAGAAGCAATATAACTGGCCTTCTTTAGACTAGTATCTGGAGCATCAGCAATTGTGGGTTCGATTACAGGCTCAAAATGGTCTGTAGAACTTCTAAAACTTCTGAAACTCGTATGTCTATTCTTGTTCTGAGAAATGAAGGCCATTCCATGTGAGAAATTCTCAAGAAACTGAAGATCTCGTACAATGCTTTGTACTACTCCCTTCCCAGAACAGCACAAACTGTCTCTAACCAGAATAGAAAGAGGAGTGGGAGACCCCAGCGCACAACTGTGCAAGAGGACAAACACATTAGTGTCTAGTTTGAGAAACAGATGCCTCACGAGTCCTCAACTGGCAGCTTCATTAAATATTAATTTAATGAAGATGAAAGGCTCTTGAAGATGAAAGGCTATCACTCCATTTTACGACACCATGCCATACCCAGTGGATGCCACTTAATTGGAGCCAATTTCCTTCTACAACAGGACAATGACCCAAAGCACAGCTCCAAACTATGCAAGAACTATTTAAGGAAGAAGCAGTCAGCTGGTATTCTGTTTATAATGGAGAGGCCAGTGGGAGGTACTTCAGGAAGCATGGAGAGAAATCAGATTACCTCAACAAATTGGCAAGTAGAATGACAAAGGTCTGCAAGGATGTAATTGCTGCAAAAGGAGGATTCTTTGACGAAGGCAAAGTCTGAAGGATACAATTATTATTTCAATTAAAATTCATTATTTCTAACCTTATCAATGACCATATTTTCTATTCATTTTGCTCTATTTCCTATTCAAATTAATTTAATGTATGCTTCCATGGAAAACAAGGAAATGTCTAAGTGACCCCACACTTTTGAACAGTAGTGTATATGTGGGCTGCATGTGTACAAGGCTAAGTTTATTATGGAATTAATATGTCGGTCATGATTTAAACATTAGTCTTTAAAGGCTAATGAAAATGCTACAAAGAATCTGTGTATGTGTATACAAGTGAAATAAGACAGATGGATAGCTGTGTGTGTGCGCGTGTGTGGGTGTGCATCTTCCCTCCGTTGTTCTCACTCCAAGTGGACCCCACCCTTTGAGGCAAGGCAGACTGACTAAGGAAAACTGACATTAGGGGCTCAGTTATTGACCACTGCAATATTTACTCAGTGGCTCTGTTTCCCACAGTAAAATTTAGAATTGCTCATTTAGCATTTCCATTTGCACTGACTGTATTTGCCCTCATTGCACATCTTTACATTCCACTTGTAACGTACACTATACCTAATACTTGTACATTTCCTGCCCTCTTCTTCTATTTTCACTTCTGGTGAGATGATAACTGCATTTCGTTGTACTGTACTCGTAATGTTCAATGGCAATAAAGTTGAATCTAATCTAATCCAAAAACTCACAGAGTGGTCTTGTGCACTCTATGCAACCACTACTATAAGGGCAAAAACCCTCACAGGTATGCTTTTACTCATCAGAATTAAAAGACGGAAGATTTGTAAATGACCGTGCCTAAACATTGCTAGGCTGGTTTGAATCACAGCCTAATGTATTATAAGTCTGCAACAACAAATGGACCATCAAGGCGGATATTTCATGTTAAACCAAACTGGAAAATGCATTAGCGCTAAGCTGTTATTAAGAAATGGTTTGAAACCTTAAAGCTTATTGGCTAAAGCTGCACTGTTAATCTGTTTATTAAAGCTAAAGGCAACTCCAGGGTTTCTTTAGAGCACCAGTATATCAAAGCTAAGGGATGTATCTGAGCACTCTGTTAAGTCGTGCTGAAAAACATCCCATATGTATAACATCGAAAGCCTGAGCAAGCACATTACCACATTATTGTTTACAAAAAAGGATATTGATTCACTAACACACTGGAAGAGCCAGCGTAAATTAAATCCAACCCAATGGTTGTTGAATATCATTAAAATACACATTCAACTTAAACCATTAATGTTTTGTCAAATTAAAGGTAAAACCTGAATAAATAATAAATGAGTGGAGGGACATAACAAATGGTGATTCTTACATACAGGTGAACTGCATTATACAATTAAGCAATTAAAATTCTATCATACTCTGTTGCATTTACAGAAATGCGCTGTTGGGCATTTTCATAATGCTATGGAGGGGCCTTTTTCTGGCATGGTTTGGGTCCACTTGCAGGGAAGTTGCTGAGACTCGTAGAATCTATGTCATGATGCACTGAAGCTGTTCTGGCGGCTAGTGGTAGCCAAACAGATTACTGACACACAATATGCTGGTTTTTACTTTATTTGTCACTCACCTGTACAAAAACCAATTGAACATCAGAACGATTACAAAGATGTAAATTCTGGGTAATCCAGGACTATGTACACTAAAAGAAAAAGGGTCCTGGAGGGTCTTTTGGTGGTTCTTCAAAATGAAACTATGGGGCAATCCCTAAAAGGTCTCTTTAGAACCCTGTTAAATAGTTATTCAAAGAACCCCTTCTTAATTGTTCCTCAAATAACCTTTTGAAGAACCCTTAGGGGTTAATGTCACTGATCCTGAGACCCTTTACTAAGTGTAGAATATAGATAGGCCTACCAGGTAACATCAACACAGTGGGCCCATGCTACATATAAATAAGTTTGGAAAGTATAGGAACTGATTGCTTAGATTCATTGTTATATTCAGTGGATTGGTTTCTGGAAAAAGAGAAACCCTCACTCTACTGCTGTACATAGCCAAGCATTTCACTTACCATTCTCACTAGCACTCAATTATTTTCGTCCATGGGTAACTCGACCAGCGCCTGCATGCACAAATAATTTTGTAGGAGTACTGACTGCACTGACTACACATACGTTTTGCCTTTTAGGTCCAAATGAATCAGATTGAATAAACAGGTCCTGGATCAGCACTAGTTATCTTACACGCTTTGTGCAAGCTTCCCCGGGCCGCATTATTGCTGCAGCTCAGTTGCCATTAGCCTACTGCTTTTATTCTGGAAAGTCATCTGTATCACACTGAAGGCCGCAGTTGCATCAACCGCAAAGATTAGAGTCCATCAATTCAAAACTATGTGGAAAACACAATAAAGACAATTTGATGAGAAGGATGTGTTGTTAATCATTAGCACATCGTAAGGGTTTAGGTGACGCGTGTTATGTTTTGTGGGAGACAGCGACCATTGCGTAGGATGGTACTTCGGTTATCAAATTATCGCATCATGGAAATGTAATAGGAGACAAATTTAACATTGCAGTGGCCATCTTAACAGCACAACAATATATGCCAATTAACAATATATATGCAATATATGCCAATTAATATGTTGCACAGCCATTGCCAAATAAATTCATCGAAATCATCCATCACTAACAATAACGCAGCATTATGCATAACCACATTGAGTACAACCTAAATCCCACATAATAAAAATGTCATAATAAGGATGTCTTTGGAAGAATAGCGTAAACTACAAAATAAACAAACGCGCCAAATCATAGTCCTCTAGCATCACCACTTCGTGCAGCGCCACAGATCCGCACGACCACGCCTGTTTGCATCCTTTCTACAATAGGCTACCTACCGGCCGTTATTTCATCCATAATGGATTTGACAGTAAAATTGGTTTATTGATATCAGACACAAATGCAAATATAATCCAAATTGTTATAAAGTGTATCAGTAAATAGAGTCATTTCTGATATTAGCATTATAAAATGTCTAATTTAATAGTATATAGGCCACAAATAATGCCAAAAAAACAGAGCTAACAAGAACATTTTTAAATCGAATGCATTGCTCTCCCTGATTAATCTTTTCATGTTTGATTTATATGATGTTTCCATCATCTCAGAGTAAGTTAAGGTAACCAATTTACTTCCGCGGAATGCCTCGGCCCTGATTACACAACTACTGGCATGGGATGAGATTAACTCATCTCTTTGAAATAGTAAATATATTTGACTCACCAATCAAATATCCTAATACAGATGGAAGTTCGCCGCCTCGAGAGTGCGCAATGGTCAAACAAGAGTCTGGGCAACAAGAGCAGGGAGTGACTGAGAAAATCCGCACTGCCGCCCTCAAGTCCACCAAAAATCGTACTACTGCACTGAATATCGAAGGGGCGGGGTTTGAAAAGAGAGAAGTAAACCTATCGCAGATGACTAGGATAAAACAAACAAAAATAAGTCTTATTTTGTATGGATTAATACATGAAACAAAACTAAAATATTGCATAGAGTAAGCTACACCGACATGTCTTGTCCTTAAATTTAAAAAGGTTCCTTCTGCACCTTTTGCAACTGTTGACCCAGATAGACCGAAATATCAAGAGGTTAAAGATGCACAGTACAAACGTGTTTTCTACATGTGTTTTTCATCCTTCAAAAAACGATCAAAGTATATTTCCTTTTGATATTTCAGTCATTTCTTAAAGATGAAGACTATGCCATGGTTTTAATGTGCCCTTATCTTGCATAGTGCATGCTTATCAATAATGCATTGCAGTCTTAAAAGAGGTCATTGGATCTATAGAGGGACCTCTGATCTGCTATTAGGTTATTATGTATTCATAGAAAAATTTGATCTGGCTACTGACTTCTAATGCTATGCATGTACTGTGTCCTTGAGCAAGTCACTTCACTCCAAAATCCTATCCACTCAAAGACTGCAATGCAGCATGTCTGGTGGCATTGAGGAAAGAAGCAGAACAACTTTCTCTTCTAGACAAATAGGCAATATTGTAGAAATTGTGGTATTCTATTCTTTACAGAAAGCTTGCATGTTATTAGATGAAATCTCATCTCATACCCATAATTCAATACGGATGTGGTAGAAAACTTTATTTTTATTTTTTTGTTATCGTAAAATTACTTTGGATCACACACGCATTACATACAACAGTTACAACAGATTGTTAGTCATCAGTGCCATCGGTTGTTAGCTGCTTAACCTGTTATATAAGGGGACTTGAACATCATCCTGTTGACTGTTCCCTGCCTTTTGTGACCCTAATCCAATTTATTGGAAACTGATGACATCCCCTCAACCTTTCCATGGTTTGTAAACTCCTCCCAAATTATCACAGCATTGTGGAAGTTATGAAACAGCTGGCTGGATGTATGGGTCAGCGAGTTGTGGGTGATCACCTTGGGGATTCTGGAAACCCCAGAATGCCTCTTGTTTTGACTGGAAACAGGGATAAAGCCGAGGAGATTGGAGTGAGATCACGTTTTCCCCCCTCCTCCAACCCATGCCGCTGGTGAACGTGACCCCTCTGCATTCAAGAATGTGCTCTCCCCACCTGGAACCGTCTGCCCAGCCTTACTCCATGCGAAAGCTCTGTATCGCTTTAAGAAAGGCGGAAAAGATTGGGTGGAAAAAGTATGTAAGGGCGTTGAAAGGGAGGGTGTGAGATAGGGAGGGATGGCAGAATATAGCTGTGGCTGGGAGCTGAGTAAATTGCATGATTCTAAGTTGAATATCTTAGAATGCAAAGGCAACCTTGCTTCTCAGGAAATACGTTTATATACAACTAATTTGATAATTTCACATTATCCCAAAGTACCACATCCTTTGGTAACTCATCATGAACATGACCTCTCTCATCTGCAGGTATGAGATCCCTGTATAGGGTGTCTAATCTTCAACAACGTCAACAACCTTGTCCTTTATTTCCACAGAGCACAGAATATACTCGGTGATGTGCTTCGGGTCCCTGCTATTGTGAAAATAGCAATGCCGACTGTTTTGAGTACAAGCTAGAACCCGGTATCTCTATTCCTGTGTTGATTAGAAATAGAAGGAATCGAGTGCATGCCACTTATGAAGTAAACTTGTCTAATCTGTTAACTGTAACACGTCAACCTACTAGTCCAGGAACCCTTATTACATCTATTAAGCTGGCTTAACTTAATATCAGATCTCTCGCCAACAAATCATTCTTGGTAAATGTCATTATATCATCCTACAACCTAGATTTTATGTTTCTCACTGAAATGTGGCTAACAGAAGATAGTAAGTGCCACTATTCTTAACGGGACAGCACCTGAAAAATTTGGTTACATGAATACTTGTCGAAATGGTAGGAAAGGAGGAATGTCTGCCCTATTCAAAGATACATTCCAGTGCAAAGAAAATACACTTGGTAATTATTTTTTTTTTGAATACCTCTGTTTTACATTGAAGGGTACCCCCAAAATTTTGTTTTTCACCATTTACAGACCTCCACGATATTCTGCAAATTTTATTGACGATTTGGCTGAACTACTATCTGTTATATCAGTTGATTATAACTCGTTTATTATTACAGGGAATTTTAACATCCACATAGATAATAATACGGACAATAATGCCGTTTTGCACTACTTGACACTTTTGATCTCACTCAACATGTGAAAGAGTGTACACACTCGAGGCCATATTCTAGATCTGGTCTCTAAAGGTCTCGATATTTCCTCTGTCATGGTTAAAGACTTGGCCCAGCCTGATAATTTCTGTCAATCACTGATCACCCCGGATGTTCCAGTAAACTCTGTTTCTGTTAAGAAAAGGTACATTAATGAGAGTTCCAATGTTCAGTTTATGGAAGCCATAGCTATCTCTCCAACAATAAGTGCTGAGTCAGTTGATGTACTCCTGGATAATTTTAATGCCAAAATATTGAATGTCATGGATCATGTTGCACCGGTAAGAAAACACCATGGAGAACCACCATGATGGTAAGCGCACTAGAGAGATAAAGTATACATCACCCAAAGGTTCGAGTGATTTATTGCTTTGACCTTTGACCTTTTGGCAGCTGCATATGTGTGAGATTATGAAAATGATTTTATGATTTATGAACAGATGGTAGCAGTTGTTTTTCCGGGGGTACATGTCCGGTTATGGAGGGAGGGGTAGAGCAGGTGATTCTGTGGGATGAGAGGGGTAGGTCAAAAGGATTATGAAAAATTATTTTTTAATGGTTGTTCATTTATGTCCGGGTTGTTAACAGTTGTTTTTTCCGGGGGTTCATGTCCATTTAGGTAGGGAGGGGTAGAGCAGGTGATTCTGTTCTGTGGTATGAGAGGGGGGTTCAAAAAGGGTTATGAGTAAAAAATTGTATGACCGGTCCGGGGCGGTAATATTTGGACAGTTGTTTTTCAGGGGCTTCCTTCTCTGGGAGGAGAGGGTGTTGGGTTTCTTGAGATGCAAGGGGGGTTGAGCAGGTGTTACCGTTGGTTCATTCTCTGAGAGTTACAAATAAATAAGAGCTAGACTTCTCCTGTTTTGCAGTTGAATTCGTTTTTTACTCTGTATAAGAATCAAGATGGCGTCTGTGCTTAATGATACACCCGTGACAACCCAGACTTACAAAATAGGCCGCAGAACGGAGGAGCGAAAAAAAAGATACGTTCCAGAAATATACGATGCGCCAAAGAAGCGTTTTCTTAATGTGTGTAGAACTCAAATACCTCCGTTTAAGCAGCTGATGGATCAGCATGACATGGCGGATGGAAAAATGGTCGGCTTTGCGTTTGATTACCCAACTTCTAATGTGAAGTTGTACATTTTAACCATGGGAGCTGAATATACAAACGACACATGTGGCGTGGACCTCAACAGTGGGCCCATACATTGTATGTCACAAATACTTAAATCTCAAGGTGCTGACTTCCTTTTGGGGTGTGAGAGTATCCTGTGTCAGATGTAGTGATCAGGGGTAGTTCCTGAGCTTGCAAATAAATTATACTCAGGGGACAGTATCTTCCCGAGGTGTAGCATTCAGAGATATCTTTAAACAGATGCTACATCAACATTGGTCCCATACATTGTATGTCGCAAATACATAAATCTCAAGGGTGCTGTCTTCCTCCCAGGGTGTGAGAGTATCCTGTGTCAGGTGTAGTGATCAGTGTTGATCAGTGGAAGTTCCTGAGCTTGCAAATAAATAAATCTCAAGGGACGCTATCTTCCTAGGGTGTCCATGACAGCTGTTGGTTAGGGGTGGGTCTGGATATAGCTCCTCCCAGGAGGAGTGTTACAACCTCTTTGGTCAGTAATCCGTGTTACATGGAAAAGGTTAGGTATTTGAACGGATCTAAAATATGTCAGCTAAAATAAACGATGCATTCTGCCCTAAATTGCCAGGGTATACAAATTCAGACATTGAAAGGCTCATTCATAGACTACCAGAGAATTTAGAGCGTGAGATAAAAACTAGTGATAACTAGTGATACCTTAAAATATATTTACGATCCAATCAATTCACTATTACAGATCTATTCTATTAAGAAAGAACCCATACATACAGATTCTGAAGGCGGTATTTACCTCAGAACAGGATACATTTAAACCTTTGTGGGGGGTATACGAATGGTATAATATGTGTAAGCATGTGTTTAGCATAGTCAATAGAGGTCCAGACTTTGTTACGGAGTTTGACCTAAACGGAAAAGTGTTGAGAGCTATAAGAGTGGCTTCCGAAAGTCAGGATACGAAAGTAAGGATCTCAATATATGGATCTGTGATTTACAAAATTACTAATGCTTTGGTTATAGTTGGCTGTCCCGTTTATGGTGACGTAGCAAAAGAAGTGAATTATTTTATAGAGATATTTAGCTTCCTGGTGGACGACTGGACCGTTATTTACCACATGCTTCACAATATTCACAACTTTTTTAGGCAAAGAGAGAATTTAAAACGCTGGAGTCATTTTAATAACAGATTAGTTAATTTAAAACGTTGGGATATTTAAAATGAAAAGCTTGACACCTGCGCACAACTCTCTCAAAACTGACATCTCTTGACCCGAATGACCCGGCCCCCAAAAAACAGTTATAGAGTTTCATTATTCTCTCTTTATCGTTCAGTCATTCGTCAAGAAAACGTCTCTCAAGAAAAAACTCTCGCCAATTCAAAAAGGATTTTACTCTCTCAACGTGTTAAAAAGTAAGATATGATGCTAATGTAACATTATATTTGACTAAGATGATGTTGAAAGACCCTTACACGAGTTTCTAAACTCTTAAGATTGTCGACATGTTGTTTGATCAGTCTCTATCGGAAGTTATAGACTTAACGGAATCAAGGCCTGAAGAACAGGTCGAAGCTCCGGGCGGTTCCTCTCCATCAAAATATGTTACAGGTGAGATTTAATTCATTTATTGATTTAATTTGATTATAATTAATTGTTTTTTAAAACTGTAATGTTGTTTTTATAGGTGACACTCCGCCACTGGTATCAAGATCGTTGTATAGATCATTGAACATGCCCTCACATCAAGTTCTTTCCAGACATATAGAGGAATTTAATGGTGAAGATGGAAATGACGAGTTACTCCCCTTCTGTACAAACCGCAATTTTCAGGGCAATTCTCATAAACTCTATACTCCAACTATTCCTCCTTCTCCGAATTTATTAAATAATCAGATACAGATTTCAGCGCAAGTGCATTGAAGTTGTTCACCGAATTCTTGGTCTAATCCAGAATATCTGCAAGAAGTTGCTACTTACGGTAAGAATATTATTTGTTCTATAAAAAATAAATAATTATTTTAAAAGACGTATGCTTCATTTATCGTTTTAAAAATTGTAATTACAGATTCTGACGAGGCATACAGAGATGCTCCAGAGGTCCAAGAGGAGCAAAAAAGCATAGCAGGTGCTTACGGTAAGAATATTATTAATCATTCTGTAAAGAGCATTTTATACCCCATTTTTAAAATTCTCGCTTTAAATGTGTAATTACAGATTCTGACGAGGCGTACTGAGATTTACCTGAAGTCCTCCTGGGGCCAGCACAGAATAAAACAGCAAAACTATTTCTCTGCAAAACTGCGGACAAAAAACCTTGGATCGGTTTCTACCAAGTGCTCAAGCTGTAAGAAATGATAAGTATTATCATAAACGTTATATTGTAAAACGTATTACACATTTTTCTAATTAGATCTATTTAATCCTTTCAGACAACGTAGATGTATCAGACTCCGAAGATCCACAAGGTGACAGTGTTGATCAGTGTTGATTACTCCAGAGCAAGATGGCTTATGGCAAGTTGGCTTGATGAATGCAAGTAGTACCGATGGTGTTGCCCAGGGTAACCGTGTGGTTGCTTCTATAACCCCACCTCGCGAATCATTGTTTGAGAGTTCTAACAGTGAAGACGAAGCAGATACACATTTCTTTTTCAGAAAAGATCTTGCACGGCTTGTAAAAGCTAGGGAAGATCAGTTACACACACGTATACTTGATGTGTTAAGCTGCCAACGGCGTCAAGATAAAGCTTTCTGAAAAAACAAGCTTCCAAGGCTCATAGGCAAACATCTGAAAAATGGATCCACCGCCAGATCCAAAACCCGATTATAAGGCCTTGATAGATCAAATGAAATCATTAAATCCTACTTCTAACATAACACCATCACAACATTTATACAGAACCATCAGACATTGATTATTCAGCGCTGTTTGAACAAATGAATGAGTTAATCCCAGAGCCACCTGCTTTGAGTCCAGAGACATTAGACATAAACTATGATGAATTAATCACAGCTTCGAGTCCAGAAGCATTACACATAAACCCTGACTATGATGCGCTGATTAGACAAAAAAAGAGTTAAATCCTGAACTAGTTTCTCACATGACACAGCCAACTCCTTTAGAACCACAGGCTTCCCATTCAAGTGTTCAAATTACGGAGTTAAATCCTGAACCATCAAATCCTTTAGAACCACAGGCCTCCCATTCAGGAGCGAATCAACAGGACAGAGGTGTTGATAGAAATGTGAATATTGTTTACCGCAATAAATTCTACAACATTGAAATCCGACAGCGTTTTAATTTTGCTCACATGAATGAAATGTATGATTATTCAGCGTTCTATGTCAATGTGTTAGCTACTTTAACAAAACTATTAGAAAGAGCTACAGCCTACGCAGAGCCTAGAGATGTACTGCAATTAGAAATTAGGGGTGATTCTATATGAAACAATGTATTATATATTATGGAGAATGGTGATGCAAACTTGAATCAATTTCTGGATATGCTTGAAAGGCTTGTACATTCCTATTTATCAATCTTAGCCGATAATACCCTAGAACTGATTGTGCAAATATTGAGAACTCCTCAGGGTGCGGGCGGCCAGAGGAGGAAGGCTGAAACTCTTTTGAAATCCGAAATAATTAACAACAAAAAGGAATATCTTATTATTCCTCAGAATGCGGACAACAAATTATGTTTTGCCATTTGTTTGGCGCATTTATTGAATCCCAGTATTAGTGATATAGAAGGTCTAAAGATAGCTACTGCATTTCAGTGAGCAGTGGACTTGTCCATTTAAGAAACTGTAGCGTTTTCTGATATAGTCAAATTTGAAAGCTTACTCGACATCAAAGTGGTGGTTTTCTATCATAGTAGGGATAATTCGGCCATCTTGAAATTCCAAAACACGTTACAGCTTCATCCACAAATGCTGTATTTTTTTGTACAAGACAATCATTATTATGGTATTATCAACATTAAAGCATTCTTGGGTGCTCCCTACCAGGCACGTGCAGAGGGGGGGGGGGGCGGAGGGTGCTTGAGCACCTGCCCCTTTGCCCCTTGATGCCCTATGTGCCCTTTTGCCAAGGCAAAAAATTTTTATTAATTAAAGGCCCTTTTGTGAAGGCCTGCCCAAATCTAACTATTAGTAAAATTAATGAATAATAATTTATTCATAAATAAAATGAACCACATGATGACCTTTCACCTGACGACCTCATCCAGACCGGGACGATTTGCCGCACGCGCGTTTTTCAATATCGCGCCCGCGCACTACTACCAGAAGGAGAGGATCTTCAATACCGCGGCTGCTGGTAAGTGCTGTTCTCAGCGAAGCGGTGTGTTTGTAATGTTTACTGATTATTATTATTTTACAAGAACGACGTAAAGAGAGCATGGAGCTGTTCTACAAAGCTCTACTTTGAACTATTATTATTATTCCAGTATTTATTTAAAAAACGTAAAAATAATTATCACAACACTGGTAAAGGCTTATACTGATTTTCTCATTCTCATCCTCCGAATTAGCCTATACTTAGCCTATCAATCCTGTTTTATTATCCTTATCATTCAAAAAATGTATAAATTCAGAACAGGAATAAAATAGAATTATATTTTATATGACAAAAATATATTTTTTCTACAACAGCAACAGTAGTGTTTACAACAGCAACATCTCCATAGCCTGTAAACTCAATAATATATGTCTGGAAATAATAAATGTAAAAATATCAATGTCAATATAAAATGAACAATATACCTGACTTGACACCAAAGTGCAGAGTGAATGAGATATGGCCCTAATAGATTTCAGGTATGAAGGTGTGAAATGTCCCTTTGTTTGTGTGTTCTGCAGTGCAAAGATGCCTCGCAAAGAGAGAATAAAACAAAAAAAAGAAGGAGCTGCTTGAGGCAGCAAAAGGCAGTGGATCCCTATCCAGCTGGTTTATGAACAGCACAACAGGTAAGAATAACACATGTAGGCTACCATTTGTTTACACTGCAAAGGTATTTTAGAAATCAACTACAACAGTAATAATAATTACTATATTGCAGTGTATCAGTTATTTAATGTTTTGTATCAATACTGAAGGGATTATTGATTAGGTGCAAGAGTAGTAGTGATGGTTAAAAGAATAGATTAATGTTGAAATTGTGCCTTGTTCCTAGATGGACAGAGAGTGGAAAGTAATAGATCAGATGATGAGATGGAGATAGAGGCTGGAGAGAAAGAGGGAAATGTAGAGGCACAAGTGACAAAAAGAGTGCAGGATGAAGCAAGCCAGGAGACAGAGACTGGAGAGAAAGAGGGAAACGTAGAGACAGAAACAGTGCAGGGAACAGCAAGCCAGGACAAGGAGACAGAAGCCAGAGAGGGGCTATTCTCTAACCTACTTGGACTACAACACCCAACTGACCCTGCCCACGTCCTACAATTCAACATAAAGTACGATGAGGCCTTTATCTGAATGAGTGATAATATTGGACCCTGCCAACCAGCACTGTCATTTCCAAAGAATGTAGAGGGACGGTCATTTCAGAAGAAGTGGTATGAGAATAACCCATGGCTAGAATATTCTCCTAGCACTGATGCCATGTTTTGTTTCAGCTGCTGTCTTTTTTTAAATGATGAAAGATACAAGAGTCACACTAACTGGAAAACTGTAGGGTTAAATCACTGGAGGAAGGCTTTGGAAAAAATTAAAGAGCACAGTGCCTCAGAGGCACACATGTGTGGTATGGTGAGGTGGAACTCCTTCAAGAAAAAAATACTGGAGGCAGCTTTTGAAGTGGGTGACCTTGAGTCACAAGCTGCAAAAGACAGGGAGAGAAACAGAGAAGTGTTGTCTCGTTTGATTGCCATTACTCTTTTCCTGGCAAGACAGGGCATGTCTTTCAGGGGAGATGATGAGACTTCATCAAGCCAAAATCAAGGGAATTTCTTGGAGTTAGTGGAGTTGTTCAGCAAGTATGACAGTGTAATTAAATTACACCTTGATGCCGTAAAAGAGAAGCAGGGAACCCAAAAAAGACCTGTTGTCCAGAATGACATAATCAAAGCTTTGGCTATATCTGTAAAATGTGTCATCAGAGAAGAAATTCAAGAGAGCAAAATCTTTTCGATACTTCTAGATGAAACGACATCCAGAAGTATCGACTGCAGTCCAGAATCCTAAGGCAAAATCCAAAGGCCTTGTATGTGCACTGTCAGGCACACTGCCTTAATCTGGTATTGGTAGAAAGTGCAAAGTCAAACATCTGTTTTGTCAACTTTTTCAATATAGTTGAAAAACTTTACACTTTTATGGCCAACTCATCAAAACGGCACTCTGCATTTATTGAAATGCAGAAGAGGAAGCACCCCGATCAGCGTCCACTGGAGCTGAAGAAACTGTCAGATACTCGGTGGGCCTGTAGAGAGAGTGCACTTAAAACTCTGGTGAAGGTCCTCCCATCTGTCATGCAGTTCCTTGAGGAAAT
>JACXGI010014716.1:0-18560 GCA_016801175.1 Esox masquinongy | reverse complement strand
GCTGCCCCGAAATGCCACATTGATGAGCCACCACATCCAGGATGAGCTGCTTAAGGCTGCAGCATCGATCCTGCTCCGTAAAATAAAGACTGAAGTACATGGACAATATTTTGCCATACTTGCAGATGAGTATAAGGATTTAGCTAAACGTGAGCTGGTTGCAGTCTGTGTGCGATTCATTCATGGAGGTGTCATCAAAGAGCGGGCAGTGGGCTTTGTTGAGGCCGCAGATTTTTCATAGCAAGGAATATCACCCAAAATTCTGGAGATCCTTCAACCACTCGAACTGGATCCTGCGCTCTGTGTCGGGTTCTGTTTCGATGGAGCATCGGTCATGTCGGGGCACAGAGGAGGTGTTCAGGTGATCTTAAAAGGAACATTTCCAAAAGCCATCTATGTACACTGCAACTCTCATCGGCTTAATTTAGTGCTTTGAGCCGCCGCTTAATCATCCGGACATGTGAGCAATTTTTTTGACACTATAAATCAAATACACAGCTTCTTTACCGGGGCACAGTGGCACTCGCGTTTGATGGAGATACAAAAGGAGATGCATCCCATCCGCCAGGTTATGGAGCTGGAGCGTTCATGTGAAACCAGATTGAGCTCAAAATCAGGGTCAGTGCATAAGATCTTGCAGTTGCTTGATGTATTACTGGAGACTCTGGTGGGATTTTCCCAAAGCAGAGGGCAAACTAAAATAGAAGCAGACCAGCTGTTGCAACACATGCAAACTAAAAAGTTTGTTATCATGCTTGTTACGTTTTGCAAACTGTTTGAAAACAGCGATTTTGCCACCAAGGGGCTACAGACCTCAACACTATGTGTGACAGAGTGCATATCACTGATTGAAACACTGAAAGCTACATATGCGACATTACGGGATGATTCGGATGGTGACTTTTAAAGTACTGATCATGGATCCTTCAATTCCTAGTGTACAGCACAGATGAATCCCCTTGACAGTGTGACTTCCATCTTTCTCTTTGCTCTGGACCATTTTGCCACAGTGAGTTTGACAACTGAGTAACATTACAGATAGATGTGTAGAACACACTACCATCGTGGTCAGTGTTGAAGTGTGTGAATGTATGCTTGTCATGTTTTGATAACATAACAAGGAAGTGAACCTACCCCCTCACCCTACTGGCTGCTTTCTACCCTTATATGGATTTCCACACATCCAATAACACTCTGACAGGTGCGTATTGGCATTCAAATCATGATCTGTGTATGACAGGCACTTCATTACAGCCCAGGGATTGTCTGCAGGGTGACTTGTGTCATTTCACACCTTCCAACAGTCTCTGATGGACGCTTCACACCCCAAACTTAGCCTCAATGGAGGATTTCTTAGAACTTAAACTCTGCTGTATTGAGAAACATCTTTCAACTACATGTCTGAAAGTGCACTTTGTCAATGATCCCAACATTTAGTCCAGGGGACACCCATATATTCATATACACATTTTTTACCCACGCTCAACTTGACCTCCAGATGTCCACTTGACATTTCCAGAGCATGGTTCACTCCAATTTTGGGGGCCAACTATGCATTGGGTTAAAAATTTAAGTCAGACAGTGCTAACTGGCAGTAAATTCAACTTCTTATTAGGGGTAGCAGCCCTGTATATCTTAGTATCAACAAAACATCCCTTGAGCAGATTCAGGGTCATTGTGCCATCAAGTAGACATTGTACATCGTTGCAGCTTCCATAAAAGTTGCTGTTTTTTTATCAAGTACTGGCATGAATAAATGTTTCTTTCTTTACTTATCCTTTTGTGTGGAATCAATAAGGCCCTGTCTATATGCCCCTATTTAAATAAATATCATAAATTCTGTTTTTAATCACTGAACCTACAGTGTATGTGTTATTAACATGCTTACGCAGGGCACAACTGTAAAATAGGTCTCAGACTGTGTTCCCTGTTGAAATAAAAATGTAATAAAATAATTTGTATTTTAGACCATTCAATAAGTGTAATTAGCTTCATATGTAACATGAATATGCATATTTGGAATCCATATTTACTATACATACATACATCTCCAGTCTTGTTCAAAGAAAACTACTACATACAATGTATGAATTGAACAGAAAAATTGTATTTTTGGGGCGGGTTAAATGAAAAGAAAATGTATCAGATTAAAAAAGGTGTGAAAATGGATACATGTGTATATATATAAATGTATAAATGGTCACAGGTGGGTGAACTCTCTTTAGTCCTCCTTCTCTTCAAGCATCTGCACTAGCCTTGCCTCTTGCTGCTGGCATACAGTTTCCTTCTGAGTCTTTTTGACGTGTGCCTTTATTTTTTTCCATCAGGTACAGCTTAATCAGGTACGCTGGTGAGGCTGGTCGTTTGGAGGAATGTCTTCTTGGTGCACTATTTGGCTCCTCAACAGGCATCCGGGGTCCAGGGGTCACAGGAGCGGATGTGTTTTGAAGGACTTCCACATCTCTTTTTAAATTTTCTACTTCCAACTCCACGGCATCCAACCGACTCTGTTGGGAGACGAGCTCTCTTTTCAGATGGTCAGTTTCTTGAATTTGCTGTTCAAATGTTGTGCCAAGAGCCTGGTGCCTTTTGTTCCAATTTTTAATGTCCCATTGTAAAATGTTGAAGTGTTTCCAATTTTCTATTAAAATTTCCTCAGACGACAACTCAGTAACGTCTTCCTCTGAACTGCTCATATTTTCTGCAAGAAAATCACAAACGAAGAACATTAATACGTTGGTGTGAATACTTCTAGAATGATTAGATAATGATACTATAAGAGATGCATTGGTTTGCCTGTGTGTACTGTGGTGTTGTGGTGCCAGGGGAAATGGCTATATTCACATGTAGCCCCCCCCTTCCCTGCACCCAAATATAAGTAAATGCACCCTATCTACAACATTTTGAATAAGGTGACATGCACTAGAAAACCACAACTCCCACACTGGACTTTTAGTAAGGCTAATGTAGGCATAACTGTTAAATTACTGAGGGAAGATGCACTTGCTGTAAATTCAATTAGAAATTCATCAATTTCATACGTTTTTTATTCCCACTCACACCTTTGGAATAACAAGAAGCCAGGCAAGCCTAGTTCAGCCAGCCCGCAATAGAAACAAAGGCTTTGTCGTTAACCACTACCCCACAGAGCTGTACATTTAATGGGTGTCAGTATAGCCTCTTGTGTCCACCCTGAACAAATCCTCTTTTGCCACTGGTCGTTTTAACAGTTAATTGGCCATTTGTGAAGGATTTTGATACAGACTAACGTTTCTTACCAAGTTTGCCTCCACCACAAATAGCATCTATGAACCGTTTAAACAGCGTATTAGCCAGTAATAGGCTTTACCAGTATCTACTAACTTACTGGAATATTGATAAGTATTGAGCAATTGCTAGCGAGTCTGACAAAGCTATTTCATTTTGTGGCATGAGAACGTATTTTTTTCTTTTATAACATACATTTTCTTTCATTCGTGAATGACATTGATACTATAACTATCAATAAAGGTGACGATAACTAACTTTTTCATCAAGTGAAAAGAAGATAGAATCGTGGAATCTACCAGAAATAGTCACAATACTGTATAACCGTAAACTGTTTTAATGCGGCCCACAAATAAAATTTACAAATGTTGTTGCTCTCAATAGATAGTTAATAGCTTATTAGCCAGTAATAGGCTTACTAGTATCTACTAACTTCCTAGGAATAAGAATTGAGCAATTTCTAGCGAGACTGACATTGTAACTGTATACAGTTTTAGTTAACTTACTATAACATAAATACTCTATTTTTTAGACAAATGTGTTTGTCTATCCTGACCAGAAACGCATGCACAGATGCGTACTTCCACCAGAAAGTCGCAATATAACCGTAAACTGTTTTATTTCAGGCTTACTATAATGTAGATACTGAAGTTTTTAGCCAGCGAAGTCTGTCTATACGGAATAATTCATAATGCATACTTCGCTTTGCCTAGTTTACAGGTCTGCTTCTCTAAACACTATGCTATTTAAGGGTATCTAAAAAGCACTCAAAGTCCTGTATAGAATTAACCCAAATAGAAAAGATATCATCAAGGTACCTAAGATATAAAAAAAGGAAGGATCTTGCACTTCAAGAACACTGTTTCTTCCCAAAAACACATGTACAAGTTAGCAAAGGCTGGGACAAATTTCTTTCCCATGACAGTGCCATGAATCTGAAGATAAAACGTATCATTAAAATTACAATCATTTCTCATTAGACTCAATTCCAACAGGTCTAAAATGTCCTTATCTGGGCGCTGAGAGTCAGGGAACGTGTCAAAGGCCTGTTTGACTGCCTGCAATCCCAAGGAAGTTTCAATGTTGGTATATAATGAATTAATGTCTACTGAGAATAAAATGCCCCTAATGGTAATTCAAGACCTTTAAGTTTACTAACAAAATCATACGTGTCTTTCACATAGGATGCATGTTTCTGGGATAACGGGCTAATAAAAGAATCAATATACTCAGCGATCCGGTAAGATTCCGTTCCACAGTCACTCACAATTGGGTGGCCACTAGGGATCTGAAAGGGAACAGACCACTTCTCCAAAGGTTTGTGAATCTTGGGGAGAAGATAAAATTGTCTGGGTCTAGGTATATGCGGGCCCAACAGGTAAGCAAATTGTTTGGAAGTAATAAACTTCTTCTGAAGCAATTCCGACAATGTCATTCCAAACATGTTTCGAGTTTCAAATTGAATGGAATGGGCCAATGGGTCATAACGTTTAACATTATTCAATTGTCTATTGGCTTCCAACAAATACTGCACTCTATCCATGATTACAATCTGCGTCCCCTTATCGGCAGGCTTAATAACAATACTCTGATTAGAACCCAGTGATTTAATAGTATCAAGCTCCAATTGTGTGACATTCTTATTAGTGACCGGCTCAGGTCGGAATCTCCTACATGAATCCAAATCCTTCCTGACCAATGTTTGTATAAATGCGGATGTTGATTGTAATCTTGGCTCCCAAGATGAAGGATCTGTGAAAGGCACAAAAGGAGTATCAATCTCATAATTAAAAATTTTAACCTCCTGTGATACAGATGTAGGTCCCTACGAAGCTCCATCCGATCCAACATTTTTGGAGTGGGGATGAAAGTCAGTCCCCGTTCCAATATGTTTCTATCTATCTCTGAAAGATTGTATGAGTGTGAAAGATTGGTAATGTTTGAGTGTGGAGCTGTCTCAGGGCACTGCTCTCCTCTCACATGTTTAAATTGCCTAACCAAGAGTTCAAAATGTTGTTTCCTGTCTCTGGTGTCCAATGTACTGGATCACGTGGAAGTGTGTGGAACCTAAGTTTACTGATCTCAGGTAAGTAATTACAATTTTCCAAAATCTTTTGGTTTAGTTGATCCAAGAGTAACTGTTGTTGTTTTTCAAGTCTATCTGAATAATTGATAATGGGCACATAGAGCATGGCATTTGTAAATTTGCTTCCGCCATTTTGAAAAGTTGTTGTAGTTGCTTCCAGGAGGTCAATGCCAACTGTTTCGAGAGACAGTTGTTTAGGCCCCCTGATAGAACCACTTTCTCCACTGTTGGGTGTTATTGTAATTTTTCTACCACCCCTTTTAAATGGTGAAATGTAGCACTGGGAAAGCTGTCTGCTTGCACTCTGAAATCAGTAAACTTAAGTATGTGAGAGATATTAGAGTCACCAATTATAACTAATCGGTTTCCTCATGGTGAGTTTCCAATCCAAGATTTTTCTAGTGGAATTTGGATGCCTGACTGGTTCAAAACATGTGGATGTAGGCCTGCTTACAGGTAATTTAATTACTGGAATAGAAAGGGGAACCACCGGGTGGGCCTCAGTTGGAGCAGACCCCACTATTTTGCTCAGACCTGGGCCAAGAGGAGAAGTCCCTGGAGAGAGCAGCAACGGGATGACCGGAGCAACAGCACTTCGGGACTCCTTTGGGGGCTCAGATAGGGACGTATTCAGGAGAAATTCTGTTTGGTCGTCACCTATCATCATATGTTGATCCCCCTCTTGGGTCCCAAGGGCAACAGTACCCGGGTCCCGCCCCACTCCAACCACGGGGTCCTCTTGGCCAGAGTCAGAAAGAGAAGTAATAGTGTTACTGCATTGTAAAACCACATTACTCTATAACATCCTCCTGGGGCCATGAACAGGAAAAGGCCTCACCTGTGTCTGCTCCAGGGTATCAGCCCCCACTATTACCACATCCGTGGTCAGTGAATCTCCAACGATCACCTGGGGTCTAGGGGAGTGTGTTTCAGCTATAACCAGAACAGTTTTCCCCTCCCGTGCCATCGGAATTAACCCTGGAGTTGACGGACTCGGGGATTTCCTAGAAGAGCTCCTCTTAAGCCTATTTTTGGGCCTACTATCAGCCAATCCACTCTCAGGAGTAGTATTCCCCACTCCTTCCAAATTACTAGGAGCTGGAGACAGGACATTGGACATGGGCGGAAAGGCTGCCATAGTCAATGGGTCTGAACCGTCAACCTCACCAGTATTAGTTTTAGGAAGCATAGCCTGCAACGTTACCACTGATGTCTGAGTGAATTTACGTCTATATCTGGCCTTAGCCCAAGTCTCAGCCCGATCAAAGGAACTAGTATCAAAGTTCCCTATTTCCTGTAGCCCGGCTGCTAGAACTGAATCATAGTGATCCACTAGGATGGACATATTAGTGTCCATCCAGTGGTCCGTATTCCCCTTGACTAATGCTAAAGTGGTTTGGTTAGGTGAGGATGGCTTGATAAAGGCTGTGAGTCTAACAACCTGTTTCATCCTGCCAGGAGGAAAGGACCTAGTCATTTGCAACTCTGCCAAAATCTCTGCATGATGAATTGCTTGTAACAGCTTAAAATACTGCTTGGTCAATTTAGGGTCGAAAGGAGTTTTAGGAGTATCCAAGCTCAAGGTGGGTCTACTCTCTCCTAGGGCTGTAGCTTGGGCCAACTGCCCAAACCGATTGCCTACAAGAAGAGTCATATTTACTGTACAGTCAGTCTTTACTGTACAGTGGACCATTTGAGATGAAAAACAAGGGGGAGTAAATACAATCCCCATAAATAACATGAAAGTCCTTCAATATTCATCCTACAAAAACATTTTTTGGTAATGATTCACTTAACCCTTTGACGCATACGATCACACTAGTGTGATCAGGCTAGAGTGGTCCCTGAAATGTACGATCACACCGGTGTGATCAGGCTAGAGTGGTTCCTGAAGCGTACGATCACACCGGTATGATTGGAACGTATTGTTAGAACGCACCATTAGAACGTCTAGGTACGAGTGACGTAACAATGGCTGGTCAGACCACGCTTTTATTTACTCACATTTAGCGCAAACAGTGTTTATAACTTTATTTCCTCATAGTAATTGTTTGAAGATTTACACTATATTAACAAGGTAGCAAGTGTTCAAATCGGGACAAGAAGGGTTACTTATGTACCAACAGGCAGCCAACACTAGAAGTTATATTTTTCTAAAATAAACATAATACGTCTGAAAAACGAATGATATTAGCAACTATAGCATCTTACCATTTCCTAGAAGAGCTGACAACCGGTCAAAATCATTGTGTAAAAACTTTATAGAAGTTACGTCACCCGTTTGTGGGCACTGCCATGTTTGTTTACCAACCAAAGACACAGAAAGGTGATAAGATGAGCAACTCTGAGACCGGATGGTCATTTACATTTGTCCGTCTTTCAGACAGATTTGCCATCCTAAGAAAACTATGATTTGTCCCCAAGATATCACTGTAAACTTAACTATGTAATTTCAATACTATTCATAAAACTAAATGAAAGCACTTGTGCTGATTATAGACATTTAATAGCGCGTTTTTAAGTTTCAATAGATTGCGACCCACTGCCCATTGCCTTACAATGGTTCGGTCCAGTCCTCAGTAGTGGCACATCATGCAGGTAATACATAACTACAGTGTGTGTGGGGGAATCTGAGGGAGTCTGTTGGTGGTGGTTGACTTTGATTAACTAGTTCAAACAAAGGATATGTTAGACATGTCTACTTCTACCGCTTAATACAATAACACATTTATAACCGTCACCAATCTTCATTTTCGCTGCATTGAATTACACTTTGTTAGCTAGCGGTTAGCTGACGTTTGCTAGCTAGCTACAGTAACATCAACTAGTGTTTGCAGCTGTTTGAATTCGAGTCAATGAGAGAAGCTTGCAATACAATTTATGTAGTGTTACTTAGCTGGCAAGGTGACTGTGTTCGTCTGAACCATCTGAAAGGCACTCAATGCATGTAGCTAACGTGGGGTTAAACCAGTCAGTTTGTTTTATGTTGGTAAGGTTCACACACAATAGCTGAATTTGCAGATTTAAAGTAGCGAGCAAACCGATGGCGCAAACTAAAACAGCATTACATTACTACTTTTGTTGTCCCCCTCAGGAATTGCTCTTGAGAAAAAAGCTGAACGTAATCATCAAAAATCTATTTTTTCACTGATCCTATTTGTCCATTACTAAATATGCAAGAATCGGAAATTCATAATTAGTCAAACTTTTGAGAGCTTCTGAATAATTATGTAAATAAATGATTTACACACAACCTATTTCCTGATAGTTAGCATTTTATTGATACAACAAGTGAAGTGTGTCAGTGTCTTTTGGGCCGCGATTTTTAGAAAAAGGAAAGCATTTTTACGGTTGGTCAATAATTATTCAATATAGATTTTAACAGTATTACTACCGGTGGTAGTTTGCTAATGTAATTTAAATAAAGAATTAGATGCATAACTAGTAAGCAGCGTGGTGTTTTTGGGAAGCTGCAGATGAAATGCATTGTGACGTCATAATCACATTCTGGAACTTTGAGTGAGTACTGAAATCACGTGCAAAAACGTCACGCTGGAAGGCCGTTAAGTGATATTTGAAACTCACGCATGAAAAGGTTAACAACTCTGCTTGCTTGCTGTAACACAATTAAAATGTTTAACAGCCCCATTATCTGTGACAAATAAATATTATGTACACCGACTGTGTGCATTCACATCATGACTGCACACACCACGTATCATATAATTTTCTAGTATCTCAGGATAAATAGCCTATACTACAGTAATCACATCATGTACATTTCTTTGATTTTCTTTTTCCAAAATGTCTAGCTCTATGCCTCATTCCTATCATGTGTTTTCCTTGTGCTCCATTCCTATTTGTCAACTTTCAAGGTTTCTTTGTTATACCTCCTTTCCTATTATGCCTCATCATCATGCCTCATTCCCTATCATGAATGATCTTCTAATGCCTCATCCTCATGTCTCATTCCCTATCATGAATCATCCTCTCATGCCTCATCATGCCTCATTTCCTATTATGAATCATCTTCTCATACCTCATCATCATGCCTCATTCCCTATCATGAATGATCTTCTAATGCCTCATCTTCATGTCTCATTCCCTATCATGAAGCATCCTCTCATGCCTCATCCCCTATCATGAATCATCATCTCATGCCTCATTCCCTATCATGAATCATCTTCTCATGCATCATCATCATGGTGCATGCGTCAAACTCATGCCTCAGTCCACTCATCATCATGCGTCATTCCTTTCAGCTGCATTTTGACTCGTCTTGTTTATTGCACCACCCTCTTGCCTTATCCTCTGATCCTGTGTTCCTCATTTTCTGTTCCTCATCCTGTCCCTCTAGATGGGGCAGCATTCCTCTGGATGATGCCATGCAATTTGCACACGGTGCCCTAGTGAAGGTACTGCAGGATTACCAGGTGGCATGCCAGGATCAGGAGAGGCTGCCAGTAGCTGATACCATACCCATACCTCCCAAACTGGATCACCTGGTATTGCCAATATTTACTATCAGGCATATGTAAATGCTTTGTAGAAGGCATGGAGTGATTTGGTGAATACTAGCCTACACATTTTTCTTTACTCCTCTGTGAAGTCTAATTCACAATTATGATGGTGGAGGGTTAAAGGTGGGCTCCTTGGGTAATTGTTCAGAGATGAAATGCAAAATGTAAAGTTAGAGAACTAACTATAAATATGGCCTTGCAAAAGTGTTCAATCCCCTTATCAATTATCATATTAGAAATGTTGTTCTGTTTGATATTTCATGTTCAAATACTGACACTCAAACTCAATTATTGTATGGTGATGTTGATTTTATGTTGGGAAATAATTGTAAGAAAAAAAGTAAACTTAAATATAATGCTTACATAAGTAATCAACCCACACGCAATACTATTATGCAGAGCAGGACTGCCCTACCCTGTTTCTGGAGATCTACTGTCCTGTAGGTTCCCTTCAACCCCATTGGTGACTAACCTGACTAACCTTTAGCTTTTCATCCAGTTAATTATTAGAATCAAGTGTGTTAATTAGAGTTGGGGGGAAAACCTACAGGACAGAAGATCTCCAGGAAAAGGGTCAGACAGCTCTGATGTACAACCACTATTGCTGTGAGTATTTTGGGATGCATATGTACCAGCTTTATACACGACATTGGAGTTATTTTTGACCATTGTTTTTGGCAGATTTCATTCAGGTTGTTCAGGTTGGTTGGACATGGATTGTGGTCGCTCTATACATATTTCTGGCAGCATACATACAGTACCAGTCAAAAGTTGGAACACACCTACTCAATCAGTAGAATTTCTATATTTTTAGTATTTTCCACATTGTGGAATAATATTGTAGACATCAAGACTGTGAAATAACATATGGAATCATATAGCAACCAAAAAAAGTGTTATTCAGATGAAAATAAATGTTATATTGTAGATTCTTCAAAGTAGCCACCCTTTGCCTTGATGACAGCTTTGCACTGTCTTGGCATTCTGTCAACCAGCTTCATTAGAGATGAGTTTTTGACACAGAATATGTTTGACATTGGTGTGTATTGTTGAATATTTGCACCTTCATAGGCTACTCACATCCTGCTGCTGTTTTAGCTGATGTGCTACATGGACATATCAGAAGACATATAACCAATAATGTTTAAGGGGTTCACTGTTGTTTAACTTGTCTTATTCTTTGTAGGAACCTACTATACTATATATTTATATATAAATAGTAATTTACAAGTATTAGGAGAACATCTAAAAGTATGCATAAAATTCATTACTTTACGTTGACTGTTTAACCTGAATCATAGCCTGATGTCCAAACTGATTTGAATGCATTTCGCTGTTGGATCATTGGTAAGAACAGTGAAAATCTATACATTACAATTTACTATTTTCATACTGGCTGCCTGTGAGAATCAGATCCTACCCTGGTGTAGTAAAGTACCTTGTTTTAACAAATGCCACACCCATGGCTTCATTGCTTTGATTTGCAAATTGGATTGATAAACTAGCCTGCTACCAGAATCTATGAATTTCGCCATGAATATATACTACAGGGTTAGGGTTAGGTTAGAAAAACACCTGCAAGCTTAATTTATAGTGTAGGGCCTTGAATCACTGAGTGGTAGTCACTGGAGGCACCTCCATAAAAATTATTAAATGTACACTGTTACAACTGGGCTGCAAGGTTTCACGCAAAAACAACTATGAGGGAATTGTCACAATTATATTGTTTGTTCTGCCCCCTTACAACCCTAACCCTATGATCGGGGTCGGGATTGGTACGTGACTTGTCTCCCAGTGTCCTTCCCTGTTCTTCTGCCTTCTCTGTACTGTGTCACCTGAGTATGCAGTATGAATGGTGGAGCACACTGACACTTCCCTGTCGTCCATCCATTTTGTGAAGAGGTCGCTGTCTCTGATCCACCTCAGGGATCCTCTTGGGGTCTTCCTGGTCAGGGCATTGACCTTGGTTTTTGGAGCCCACTTTCTTCCTTCACGGATGGTTCCACAGGCTCCAAACTTCAAGGACCTGAGGTGTCTGAACAGATGTGGGCTGGTGTAAAAATTATCACAGTACAAGTGGTACCCTGAGCCGAGGAATGTTGTCTTCATCAGCCCCACCACAGAGTCAAATGACAGTCCACAGCCAGTGGCAAACTTGCTCTTCCCAGTGTAGACTGTGAAGTCAAAAGTGTACCCATTGCTGGAGTCTGCCAACACAAACAGTTTGAAGCCCCACTTTGTAGGTTTGGCCTTCATGTATTGGGTCATCCCCGTTTTAGCCTTTGTGGCAACCATCCGTTCGTCAATGGAGAGGTTCTGCCGGGGTTGGTAGAATGACTTGCATGCAATTTTGATGTCATCCATAAGTGGCCTCACACGGAAGAGCGTGTCATATTCAGGTGTCCCCTTCTTACGGTCGTTGACCACGTCCTCAGCAGGGTCACTCAGGTGCAGATTCCAGGAGATCACACGGAAGCTGTCCCTTGTCATCAGTGAGGCTGGAAAAGGGACACTGAACATGTGTTTTTGTCTCCAATAGTCCGCTACAGCAGGCAACTTGAGGATGGCCATGTACACAACAAGTCCAAGGTACTTGAAAAAATAAAGGGGGGTGAGGGGAGTCCACTTGTACTTTTTCCCGCTTTCAATGTTCCTCGCAGCCAATTTATTTGTGTTTTCACACAAAGTGTTGACCACAGAGTCACTGAAGAAGAGCTTGAATAAGCTCAGTGCACTGTCCTGTACTGATGGACCAGGCTGAACCCCTGGGGTCCTGGCCGGGAAGAAGCGGGGGACAATGGGTGGCACATCCTGCTCCTTCTCCGACTTCCACGCTTGGGCAGGTGGGACAGCGGGTGTGGGTCCATGTGGTGAAACTGATCTTCCTCGGGTTGACCGAGGCCTTCGTGGACGGGATCTCCTCAGCTCTGGTGTGGTTGCAGGGGTGGCTGGTCGTGCAGGATATGATACTGCAGAAGAGGTGGCAAGCCGTGCAGGAGCTGATACAGGGGCTGGTTGCAGCAGGGGTGCAGTGGGGGTTGTGGATGGCAGCAACGGTAGCTTACTATGTAACAATAGGCCATGGACACCGCAGTATGAATTACACATATTTACTAGAACGGTAGCCTACTATGTAACAATAGGCCATGGACACCGCAGTATGAATTACACATTATATTTACTAGAACGGTAGCCTACTGTGTAACAATAGGCCATGGACACCGCAGTATGAATTACGCTTTATATTTACTAGAACGGTAGCCTACTAACTATGTAACAACAGTCCATGGACACCCATTTATGCAATACGAATTAATAATGGTGACATGACTGAAATCTACTTACATTTCATCCTCCATTCGGTCAATTCCATCGATGAAATCTTCTTCCTCGTCTGTAAGAAAGTCATCCCGGCCAGAATCTCCTGCAGCATCTTCGTCACTTTCGAAAATCTGTTCCACGACTTTCTGGGCTGTAAACCTTTTTGCCATCGAAGAAAACTTTTGTTTCTGAAAGTTGTTCAAAAATGTTCTTTGTAGGAATGAAAGCGAAGCAATTTATACCGCTGTATGGTCTTGGCCACCGTGCTGCAGCTCAGTTTCAGGGTCTTGGCAATCTCCTTATAGCCTAGGCCATCTTTATGTAGAGCAACAAATATTTTTTTCAGATCCTCAGAGAGTTCTTTGCCATGAGGTGCCATGTTGAACTTCCAGTGACCAGTATGAGGGAGTGTGAGAGCGATGACACCAAATTTAACACACCTCCTCCCCATTCACACCTGAGACCTTGTAACACTAACGAGTCACATGACACCGGGGAGGGAAAATGGCTAATTGGGCCCAATTTGGACATTTTCACTTAGGGGTGTACTCACTTTTTTGCCAGCGGTTTAGACATTAATGGCTGTGTGTTGAGTTATTTTGAGAGGACAACAAATTTACACTGTTATACAAGCTGTACACTCACTACATAACATTGTAGCAAAGTGACATTTCAGTGTTGCCACATGAAATGATACACTCAAATATTAACAAAAATGTGAGGGGTGTACCCACTTTTGTGAGATACTGTACGTTAGGGAAGGGGGTGGGAGTTTTACCCTTTCCTACCAGCCACGACCGAAGTACTGTAGGCTGCCTTTCCAGCAACAAAAAGTGTGCAAAACAACTGTCCTGGCATCACTACATACACACCGAAGAATCACTGGGACATATCCATTAGCAATTATAGTGTACTCCTTAAATGTAAAAGACTGTACTAAGTCATATCTAGCGCAATAGTCTATCAGAGAGTAATATCACCCTTGGATGTTGCCCTTGCTCTAGCAAGGAATGTCGGTTGCAATTTGTCATTGTTCCCCATTAATACCAACCTTACAAGAGAACCATAATCTGTATAAGTTTTGTATTTTAAAATCATTGACTTATTATATTAGAGTACAAAACATGGTGCTTGACCTACCTGTTGTTAAACCACTGGCTGCATCATAGGTTTTGCATCTTTTTTTGTTTTGAGGCCTTCCAGCTGGACCCGTCTGGAGGACAATGTTTCCTTCTGTTACAGGAAAATACACAAAATATAACACTTGGTGAATTAACAACTCTGGCCCAGCCTGTTTTTTGTATTCTATTCTTGATTTGCGCTTGTCAGCCGGCACATAAACATGCAGTGCAATGAATGACAATGGCCTATTCTCTTATTTTTCATAGATGCTTTTTATGTTCATAAACAGAGTATGCTATAGATCTTTAACTAAATGCATGAATTCCAACACATGATAAAAAAGATATTGGTAAATAATAATGAAATATATTTCTAAATATTTGCAATATTATAAGACTTAGAAAAGGCGGCCCCTGGTGAGATACCTACCATCGCTTGAACTGCTGGACGAGTGGTCTGCATGATCCAAAGAATAATTTTTGCATCTGTTGGTTTTTTTAGGCCTTTTAGGTGCAATGTCCTTGGGAACAGCATGGTCTTCTATTACAGGAAAAATGAACATTAAGATGTTTGAGAAACTATAAATTGGGGCTGCCGTGTGGCCCAGTGGTCTACAGCAACCAGGTTTTGCATCCTAATCACGGCATGGCATAGCATCTCCTGCGGTAGGTGGTCTTAGTAGTGTCAAAATACTCCAGAAAACTCCAGAAAATAACTGTACAAAATGATCAAATAAATTCTACGTACCTTGACTGTTCAAGTTAATTATCGGTGAGGAGTTGTTTCTCTTACTACTGGAGGTGGAGACAGGGCTGTCTGTGAAAGGTAGATGGGAGAATTCATAAATATTTTTAATAAAAAAAGTTCCATTTAGTAATGTTTCACTAAAAAAGTAGTAATGCATATACATACTGTTAATCAAGGAATTCAGCGTATTGAGATTATTTCCCTTAAGGGCAACTGTTCCTTGCTCCATTGCCAACAGAAGCTTGCTTATCTGTGCAACTTGAAAGGTCTTGTCAGTCTTTCTATAATAATCACAGTGCACTCTTATGTCATGTCCCATAAACCTTGCAAGCGGTTCCATTTCTTGCTCATCAAGATTCATGAGCTGGCGAAGTGTAGCCACATGTTTCCTTAATTTTGTTGATGTTAGGTGTTCTGGGTTTTTAGCATTGCATTGAAGTGCATACTTTCGAAGGCAGTCACAACCACGTATGTTTGAAAACCCACCCGGTCTTGCAAAGAGAAATGGATTATCAGCAGGTATCCCAACTTCCTGTCTTTTCTCTATCGGTAGGTCAAGAGAGGCCTTTGTTCTTTCAGGTAGGAGGAACCTCTTTCCACGGATTTCGATTCTGGTCAGTTTCTTGCTGAGCTCCTTCTCAACTGGTGAAAGAGTATCATAGATATCTTGATTCATAGGTCCTGTGCTCCTTTGTTGATAGGTTTCCAAGGTCAAGCGGGATGCTTCTCCTTCACGCCTCTTATTGAAGACTATGATTTGCGAAAGCACGCTCTCATTGAATTTTTTATATGCATTGGTGCACCCAGTGGCCATCAACTGCTCTTTTGCCTCATCCTCAATCTTTCGCATATAGTTCTGGAGGGTCAAAACATCTTCACTGAGGGGGATAGCGTCATCCTTATTCCATTTATTTTGTTCAATAGTTTTTTGGGCATTGGCAGACACATATGTAGACCAAGAAGATTCCATAAGCTCCAAAAAATTATTGGCATCATTTTGTGTTTTTTGATCTTCCTTCATGAGAGAGTGCCCAATTAGGACCTCGGCAGCTCTTTTAAGTGCATATCCAATTTTAAGTGCTGAAGCTGGTTTTCCGTATGCATTCTTTTCTGGGCAAAATGATGTGGCTCTCTTTGCCCCTTTCACAGCCAGCTCAAACTTTGATGGTTTGCACAGATCTTTAAGAGACTACACTATTGTCTATCTCTTTAACAGCCACCATGAACTTACCCAGTTCCCTCATCTTTTGTGCAATGTACCCATGTTGAGACTGTTCATGCCCTTTTTTGGCGTATAATGCATCTCCATATTTGCAAATCAACAAGCCCGTTCTGATATGAAAAGCCACTGGATCTTGCCCCATGCCATGAATAATTTTTTCACATCCCTCTGAAGACTTACAAATGGGAATCAAGTTTGAAGCAGTGGATTGCGCTCTCTTGATCTTCTTTTTTGTCCTGCTTCTGCATGATCTTTGATGTTTCCATAGCTCAGTTTTTATAAACATTGCGTAACAGAACTGACAGGGTAAGTAATCTTCAATAGATGCTTTAGCAGAAGGTTGCTTCCAGGTGACAATTTGTCCTCTGCCCTCCTCAAGGAATTGCACATTATGCTGATAGTCTCTTATTGCGTAGCTCTTCAAGCTGTGCTCCTCTTTGTTTTGACCCTGTTTGAAGCTTAAGGCATGTGCAACGTCTACTTCATGGCTATGTTTCCTCTCAAGGTGCCTTGCAATCTTTGAGTTGGGTTTCTTACAGTAAAGACACTAATGTTTTTCATGGCTATGTTTCCTCTCAAGGTGCCTTGCAATCTTTGAGTTGGGTTTCTCACAGTAAAGACACTAATGTTTTTCATGGCTATGTTTTCTCTCAAGGTGCCTTGCAATCTTTGAGTTGGGTTTCTTACAGTAAAGACAGTAATGTTTTTTGTCCCATACTCGTTTTTTATCTTCCTTTTTTATATATGTTTTTATAGTAATAGCTGACTGGGACCTTTCATCTCTAGCCTCATGGGAAACACCACTTCTATCTGTTGCAGGACAAAAATAAAAAATCTATTAAAATTTCATGTGTATAAAACAGGTGTAGATCTTACCATGAAATGCTTACTTTGATCTCATGATCCAATTCTGATCTATGCTCAGTGATTTAAATATACAGACATGGCCGAAAGTATTTTTACCCTTGCATTTTCACAAAATAATGCAGCATTGGTCCTGATAAAAAATCTACCAGGATGAAATCGCAAAGTAATAGCCTGCAGAGTGTGTGGTTAAAGCAAATTTGAGTTGGGTTAAATTGGAAAAGCATGGTAGGGTTGAACGATTTGGATTCAATATTGAATCGCAACTTCTTTGAGAAATATTGCAGTTTCGGTTATGATTTGCGATTTTCAAACATGGGTGTAAACAGCGTGTAATCTCACAGGGTGCAAATAATATCACTTAAAAATAGGGATCATAGCCTACATAATGTGCGATTAAACTGAATATACAGGTGCTGGTCATAAAATTAGAATATCATCAATAAGTTGATTTATTTCAGTAATTCCATTCAAAAAGTGAAACTTGTATAATGTATACATTCATTCCACACAGACTGATATATTTCAAGTGTTTATTTCTTTTAATTTTGATGATTATAACTGACAACTAATGAAAACCCCAAATTATTTCAGAAAATTAGAATATTGTGAATAGGTTCAATATTGAAGACACCTGGTGCCACACTCTAATCAGCTAATTAACTCAAAACACCTGCAAAGGCCTTTAAATGGTCTCTCAGTCTAGTTCTGTAGGCTACACAATCAAGGGGAAGACTGCTGACTTGACAGCTGTCCAAAAGACGACCATTGACACCTTGCACAAGGAGGGCAAGACACAAAAGGTCATTGCTAATGAGGCTAGCTGTTCACAGAGCTCTGTGTCTAAGCACATTAATAGAGAGGCGAAGGGAAGGAAAATATGTGGTAGAAAAAAGTGTACAAGCAATAAGGATAACTGCACCTTGGAGAGGATTGTGAAACAAAACTCATTCAAAAATGTGGGGGAGATTCACAAAGAGTGGACTGCAGCTGGAGTCAGTGCTTCAAGAACCACCACGCACAGATGTATGCAAGACATGGGTTTCAGCTGTCGGATTCCTTGTGTCAAGCCACTCTTGAACAAGACACAGCATCAGAAGCGTCTCACCTGGGCTAAAGACAAAAAGGACTGGACTGCTGCTGAGTGGTCCAAAGTTATGTTCTCTGATGAAAGTAAATTTTGCATTTCCTTTGGAAATCAAGGTCCCAGACTCTGGAGGAAGAGAGGAGAGGCACAGAATCCATGTTGCTTGAAGTCCATTGTAAAGTTTCCACAGTCAGTGATGGTTTGGGGTGCCATGTCATCTGCTGGTGTTGGTCCACTGTGTTTTCTGAGGTCCAAGGTCAACGCAGCCGTCTACCAGGAAGTTTTAGAGCACTTCATGCTTCCTGCTGCTGACCAACTTTATGG